>VDFB02113480.1:70344-147182 GCA_007258455.2 Sequoia sempervirens
CTGATTACATAATTTTCACCCAACAACGTTACAGTCAGCATGCTTCCAGCATGTTTCCAGCTAAATTTCATCGAATTCCGACAACTTACTATTTTTAGTAAGAGTGCAATTCAGGGCGTTCTTTCAACACTTTTGAAGTTTTGACAGTCACATTGCATCCAGAACATGTCAAGCTGCTCGTCTGCAGATTTTGAGCCGAAACGGACAACTGTCTATTTTTAGCAAGTTCAGCTTCAGGTGCAGATTTTAGGGTTTATATGCGAGGTTTTTCAATGCATGTCTAGAGATTCTTTCTGAGTTTTCTGAAACCTTCGCGACGATACAACATGCAAACTAGGATCGGGATTTTTTCAGGAGCCATCTTCAGAGGCTAATTTTAGGGTTTGCATGTCAGAGTTTTCCGCGCATGTCGAGTGATTCTTTATGGGTTTTTCAAGAGCTACGCTGTGATGTAACATGCAAAGCGAGATGATCAGTTTTCAGAGACTTACTATTTTTAGTAGGTCCATTCCGGCAGTTACCCAGCGCATCAGGATCACAAACAGGGCGAAGTGCAACAGAAACGAGGTCAAACGGAGGTCATTTGATGTACATGCAAGTCAAATTAGGCTTTCCAGCTTCGAGACCCAAAGTGAGGGGTAAAATGTCAGAATTCTTTAAAAATGGTGTATCCCACTGCGATCAGTATCTTTCAAGCTATCCACCGGTAAAATTTGAAGGCAATCGGAGCACTTACTATTTATAGTAAGGCGTTCCAAAAATTGGCTAAAAATAGTAAACCAGCAGTAGGCGCTAGTGTGAACGGGCAAGTCATCCGATGAGGGTCACGTCATTCAGATTTCGAGTCAAACGGAGTTGTGGAGTTCGCGAAATCAAGCAGTTGCTATAAATAGTAAACCACCTTTAGAAACACGCTATAAATAGCAGGTCAGCTCGGGATGGCAGTGTGAATAGGCTAACTAGGGCATGAGGATCCCGTGGTTAAAATTTCGAATCAATCTAAGCTTCAGAGATGTGAAAATCAAAGGACTTACTATATATAGCAGGGCATGGAGAAGCTGGCAGAAGGAAGGAAAAATGGCTAAGCGATGAAGTTTGTCCACCTCTTACCCCTAAATGCACCCTCAAGGAGAAATGAGCTGGTAGTTGGTAAAAATTCTAAGTGTTGGAGATAAATCCACCTCCACCCTTGAAATGCGCCCTCATCAAACTGGCAGGAGTTAAAATTTTCTAAGGCATTGAGTTCGTCTTGTTGACCCCCTCAAATGCGCCCAACTTGCCTTGAAGCCATGAAAAATTCTAAGTGTTGAGTTCATTCACCTTCTACCTCCAAATGTGCCCACTCCAAGATGAAGGTTGATACAAAATTCTAAGTGAAGACTTAAATCCACCTCCCCCCTCCAAATGCGCCCATGCAAAGTCAAGGTGATTGAAAAGTTTAAGTATTGAAGTTTGCCGCCTGCCACCCCTAAATGCGCCCATGCAAAGTAGAAGCTAAATTTTTTTTCTAAGTCTAGGACTTAAGTCCTCCTCCATGTGTGAAATGCGCCCACTTCAAAGATGAAGGTGTTAGAAAATTCTAAGTCAAGGCATTCATCCTCCACCATCAAAATGCGCCCAAGCAAGCTAGGAAAAGACAAAAGTTTTAAATCCTCCTTGGGGTCCAAAATGCACTCATGCTTGAAGAGGAGTCAAAAAGAGTCAAACTTCCTTCTCCATCCTTTGAATGTGCCCATCCTTCTATATATGTGAAATGCACCCAAGTTAAGGTAAAGATGAGGGGAGTTACCAAGGTGTTGAAGTCAGTGAAAGTGAAATTGGTGGGTGAAAATTGCCAAGGCGTGGTGAAGATCCTCTTAAGTAAGTAAAATTCGCCCATGCTAGACATAAGATGAGAAAATGGCTAAGGCGTTGGTGTTAAGTCCACTTCAATATGCTAAATGCGCCCAAGGTATTAGGGGTAAAATGTGCTAAGTGTTGATGAAAATTCTTCACCCTAGGCAAAATGCGCCATGATTGAAGATAAATGGAGAAAACTTTCCAAGACAAAAAATTCAAATTCCTCCTTGATGCCTATATGCGCGCAAGCTAGTGATAAGGTGGTAGAATATTTTTTTCCTAAGAGTTAATATTTAAATTCCACATTCTTTAGGAAAATACGCCTAGGCTTGAAGGAGTTAGGAAATGCATTGAGGCATGAATAAAATTGGTGAGGAAAAGTCAGAAGGTGTCAGTTTCACGAAGATGATGAAAATTTTCAAGATAAAGCAAGAAAATACGCCCGGAGATGAAGAATTGGAATAAATTTGATGAAAAATATTTTTTTTCTGAGGTTAAAAATTCAAAAATTAAATGTACCCCTTCGTTTGTAGACCCATGAATTCAACAAATTCTGAAGGGAATTTTCTTCTGGGTATCGATCGTCTTCGACAAGGGATGGATTTTAAAGTCTTCCACTACTCGTCAAGGCTTTCAAGATGGAAATTTTGATCGGCACTTGAATGATGAATTTTCCTAAGGGAAAATTTAAAAAAATTTCTAAGGCAGAAGGAATAAAATATGTTGTTGAAATAAAATGCCTCAAACGATGAATCTGAAGTGGATTGCCTAGGTGAATTTGATCGAATTCTTCGTAAAATAATCTTCCAGGCGAGAGATGAATAAAATTAAGTGTTAGAGCTTCAGCTGGTGAAATGAAATTCTTAAAGAATGTAGTTGAAGTTAATATCTCCAAAAGATGATTTTAAAATACCAAGTGAAGTACGCCTGGGCCAATCAAGATAAATCTTTTGAAATTCTAGAAGGTCAAGATTCTAGACGCCAAATGACAATTGTTGCAATTGCCAGAAGAGGGAAATTCGAATTCCTGCTGTGAAGTAGTGGAGATTTAATGAACTGGCTATACTTAGCTCCTTCTAGAATTCAACTCAGCTATTTGAGCTGAGAAGTTGTTTCATTTTCTCCATAAGCTGAAGAAGTTCGATTCTGGCTCTGAAGTGGAGATTGCAGTTGAAGAAGTTCGACTTGAGGTAGAAGAGAATTGTTGAAGCTGAAGTTTGAAAAGAGTCTAAGTGCTGAGAAACAGTGAAGTTGGCCGATTTCTCAAAGTGTTGGAGTTACTGAAGCCAACTTAGAAATTTGCTAAGTCTTTCTCAGTTCAAAGTTGCTAGAGGAGAAGTTGAGGTTTGCAGACGAAATATAATGTTGCAGCTTCTCAATTGTAGAAGTCGACTGGCAGCCCCAATGTTATTTTATTTCTCTAAATTAAATTGCTGATGACTGTTTGTTGTTTTGCAGGATGGCTGAAGTAAGAGCAACTGGCAGAGATAGTAATGCTGCATCCAGGCAAGCTCTTATCAAGAAGCTAAGCAAGCCTTTCCTGCCGGAGTCGAAATTCACTTCGAAGTTGGGCAAGCTGGCTGACACAAATTTGGGTTCTTTTAACATGGAGGCTTTTAAAAGTTGGATGATGGGGATTGGAAGTCATCGTCCTTCAGTCACTTCGTACAATATTGTTTGAAGTGGGCTGTATACAGCTGCTGGTTTTCCACCAGCAATTCAGTGTCTACAGCTGATGATGGAGTGTGCAAACTGGTACGATCCGGATCACAGGTCTATTGTTTCACTTGATGGTAGATTGTTCACCAACCTCACTCGTGCAGCTATCAGCAAAGCATTTAGAATCCCATCACACAAGAGGATGATTTATAAAACGAGAGAGTGTGCTGAGCGAATGTATGCTTCAACATTCGAGAGATGTGCTGACATGATCAACGGTCACTAGATGAACAAGCCCAAGCCCTCTCGCACGAAGTTGCCAAAGCAGATAATATCAGATGATTTGAAGTAGGAGTACTATGACCTGATCATGATGCTCAGCAGAGTTGGAGGTTGCCCCCAGGCATTTGTCTTTGAGCCTTGGATGTTCTACTATATCAATCTTGTGCTGGAAGGGAAAGAGCACGTCAACTGGGCAGTAATGATTAGTGACAATTTGCATGAGCAGCTCCGGAGTCTGAGGAGGATGAAGACTTTTTGCATGGGCTCATATGTGGTACACATGTTGGCTCGTATGACGAAGTATAGGGGAATATCCTACAAGGAGCCAATTGGCTGTGGCTCTCATCAGTTTAAGGTTCATGAGGCTTGTCCGCAACTGCACCTGACAAGCACCTCCCACAAGTGAGTCAATGATGTCTTCACCATGCATATAACGAGATCACTTAAGCAGAGGACTCATCATAGGATCTCGAGGGAAGCTCAGGAATTGATAGAAAGGTATGGGTGTTGGTTTATTCAGTTTCCGAAGTTTACTTATATCCGGCTCTAAGGGTTTTCTACCTACCCATATAGATTGCCTAAGTACCCAACGAATAGGATTTTGATGTTAGAGATATCTAGGTAACTTATTGCCTATGATAAGATTCAGAAGAGAAAGAAGAAGGGAGGAATTGACTTCCCGATTATCATGGGGAATTCAGATGAAGTGTGTCCTTCACTTCAGGCAGCTAGAGAAGCTGAAAATGAGCTTCAGTTCTTTCATTTTTCTTATCGCACCAACAGACAACATTATGACCCCCACAGTAATATTCGATGGATACTGTCAGAAGAGTTCAGGCATAAGGCAAATATTGAGGATTACTGGGCTGGTGCGGTGGATGAAGCTGAAGTCAGGAAAAGAATGTTCTCGAGGCTACCATTGAGCATGATCAGAGAGTGAAATTATTCTAGTACCAGACCAGGTGGATGAGAACATGAACGTTCTCCATCCAGATTATGAGGCAGTGAGAGACAGGCCACTTCCACTTCTGGATTGGTTGGAGCCATAGATTGCTGATTTGGACACGCTTTGTATCCCAGTCATGACTTTCACCAGAGCATGGGTTGAAAGGCAAGTGAGCAGATTAAAGAGTAGGTCAATTCCTTTGACTTCCAACTTGATGGGAGATCACAGGACGCCCACTGCTAGCAAGAAGAAATAGGTTACTCGAGGTCCAAAATCTCGAAGGAAGGAGCCAGTTCAGCCGGAGCCTCCAAGAGTTGTGTTAGAGTCACCTACCCCATTGGAGACACGTTCTCCAAGTATACAGGAGGTTTCACTTTTCGCTGATCAAAGAAATGCATTGAATCAAGAGCAGGAGTTACATGAGGAAAATCAACTACCGAGAAGAGAATCAGGTGGCCAGAGTGTCAATGCACCCACTAGAGATGATCAGCAGGAGGAAGATGAGGAAACTGCTATTGACACACACATCCAGCGTGAGCTAGAGGTGGCTCTAGAGGATGATGCAGTTTTAGGAGATACTTTGCCCTTAGAGGCCAATGAGCCTTGCCAGAATGAAGTTAGAGAAGAAGTCCATGAGGAGGAAGCAAGAGATGAGCAGCTGTTTGATATACAGCAGGTGGTTCTCGATTGGCTTAGAGATAGAATGAGAAGGAGCCCCAGTGAAGAGGCTGATCCAGCGGTAGAGATGGAGGAATTTTTGAGTAGGATCAATGCGCCTGCAACTAAAAAGAGAGCTAGGAAATTTTCAAAGATCTCAACAGATGAGGATGGCTCTCGCACCCTTCACGTAGCTGTGCCAAGGGTTGATTGTGATCGAGATGAGGCTGTAGTAGAAAATTATATGATCACTACCATGGAGTTCGGTCGCCCCACAGGTGCGCAGATCATTGAGGAGTGTGATAACTCCTATCAAGCGCTTAAGGACAGATTGCTCAGGTCTGAAGGTAAGTACAAGAAATTGAAGGAGTATAAGACTTTGATTGGCTACATGCAACATTTGTCTCGTCCTTGTGGGCAGGAGATTTTGGTGATTGAGCTTCCAACCGAGTTATCTAGAGAATTAGTTAATGGCTTGGAAGATTTGAGGAAGATGGCATAGGAGGCAGATAAATGGGTTGTAGGTGTTCGTGCCGAGATAGAAAAGTTCATAGAAGATCTTGCTCGTGCTTACCAGCAAGCTTTCGACATTATGGCACGGATGGAGGCAGTTGATCAGGCCTGGGGTGATGCTTATGTCTATCAAAGTAAAGTTATTTAGCGTCTGGAGGCACTAATGCATACTCCCTTGCAAATGCTAATTGATGGAGGGGTTATTTAGGAGGGTGATCTGTACGATTTTACTGGCTGGTACTCTTCAGTAGTCACAGGACGTGGTTTCTTTGATGCAGCACAGGCAGATTTAGCTAGAGTCAGGAAGGCTATGACTAACATTATTGATGGAGTCCTAAACACCTTGGAGGCAATCTTTGCTAGGCAGCTGAATTCTGAAGAGGTGACTACTGATGGATTGAGGAGTAGGCTACCACCTTTCTTTTCGGAGGCGAAGAATTTTGTTCAGAACGACTTTGAGAACACCTCCACTTTCTCCAGTATTATTCAGAATACATAGGATGCTTTAGTTGCCTGGAGAAAGTCTTGTACTTGGCACGGGTAGGCGGTCATGGTGTTGGAATTTCAGCTAGATCACATTTCGCCGATCTCAGTTCAGGAGGTTGAGGCTGTGCTTGCTAGGTTCATTGATTTTGCAGCCAAGGAGAAGGAGAATGGAAACACACTTTTGGATGACGACCTTCTGGAAGACTGATTGTGGGCTTTAATTGCCTTTGCTATTTTGGGAGTGAGTGGGAATGTGGTGATTCATTTATTGTACCACTCTCCATTCTGGCATTTTTTAGGGTTAGGGCTGAGGTGGCTTAATCTAAGCCATTCATTTGATTGTAATCTGAGCCGTCCATTGGACTTGGCCATCTATAAAAGGGGCATCCCCCCCATTTGTAAGGGATTAGACTAGAGAATAGACAGACAATTTAGAGTTAGCATAGTTTCATTGCATAGCATAGTTTGAAGGAGAAGGAAAGTTCTCCCTTTGAGAATTTTGTAAGGAATTGTTACGAAGTCTATCATAATAAAAGAATTTCATTGATGGTGAATTTGTCTTTTGTTATGAGCAGTTAGTGAGGTTTCTTCACCCTTCAACTTCAAGTAGGACTTAAGATAGAGTAATTTTCATTTTCATGCAAGTAGTTAGTTGCGGGTGGTTGCGTTTGATTTAAGTGAGCTTCGCTTCATCCATACCACTAGAAAGCTTACTGATAGTAAGTTTTCCCTACGTGGTCAATTGGAATACTTTCTAGACTTAACTTCGATTGTGATTCACATGTTTGTATGCATCGCCTTGATGGTATTTGCATTGTCGAGTCGTAATATGAACACCTTCCGTTGCTCCTTTGAAGATTGCACCAACCTTGTTGAAGCTATCCAATGCGAGGCAAGACAAAGTTCGGTTGAAGTCCACTGAAGTCAAGCTCAACGCCTCTTGCATTTAGACTAGGACATATATTTTCTAATCTCTGCAGCCATTTTCGTATGAAATGTGCCCAAGGTGAGATGAATAAAAAATGACTAAGGAAGGCGTTGAAGTGAAAATATCCTCCATGATGTGCTAAATGCGCCCAAAGTACATGTTAAGTTTGAAAAGGTGGCAAAGGCATTAGAGTTAATTCCTTCTTGACATGTAAAATGCGCCCCAAAGATGTTGGAGATGGTGGCCTTCTAAATGAAAAATATATGTGTTGATGAAAATTTATTCACCCTAGGAGAAATGCGCCATGACTAAAGATAAATAGAGAAAATTTTCTAAGGAAAAATTCAAATTTCCTGCCTGACCCCTCATATGCGCCCATGTTGATAAAAATGATTTAAATTTTTTTTCTAGGTGTTGGAATTTCATCTTTAGAGAAAATATGCCGAAGTTGGTGGAGGACATGAAATTCCCCGAGACATGGATGAAATTGGCAGTGGACATATCAGAGAGTGCCAGCTTCACGAAGATGATGAAAATTTTCAAGACAGAGCAAGAAAATACGCCCAAGGATGAAGAATTGGAATAAATTTGATAAAAAATGTTTTTTCTAAGGTTAAAAAACTCAAAAATTAAATGTACCCCTTTGTTTGTAGACCCATGGATTCAATGCCTTCTGAAGGGAATTTTCTTCTGGGTATTGAACGTCTTCGACAAGGAAGGGATTTTAAATTCTTCCATAGCTCGCCAAGGATTTCAGGATAAGATTTCGATGGGCACTTAAATAATGAAATTTCCTAAGTGAAAATTTAAAATTTTCGAAGGTAGAAAGAATAAAATGTGTTGTCGAAATAAAATGCCTTAGATGATGAATCTGAAGTTGATTGCCTAGGTGAATTCGGAACTACTTGTGAGTGCATCTTAGTCATACATTGTGTGTTCAGTTCATTGCATAGTTATTTTCGATTTGGCATGTTAGAGGTTTCAGCTTATTGCATTATTTAGCACAGCAGATTTATGTTTTTGCTCATAACTTGAAAAATACCAAAAATATTGTTCTGGGTATTAACCCATTGTCATTGATAGACCTAGGCGTCCATATTCCCCAGTTTGTAGAATTTTTAAAGTTTGCATTAATTTTTAAGAGCAGATCGCCCATTTCAAGAAGCCCTACTCCCGCAGATTGCATAGAAATTCGTGCATTAATAATTAGAGGTTGTTTGATCTGTTTTTTGAGTCTTGGTTTAGGCGCCAACATTATCAGGGCATATTGCATTCTGTTTCATGTTATTCAGATGAGATTTGTGGGAGTTATGAATGTATGAATGATTTCAAAGGTTGCTGGTTATTCATTTAAGAGCAGATTTGTAACAAAAACCAGATTTAGAAGTTGCTCATTCGAGAGTTGTCTTGTTGGCTCTTCCATTTTGAATTAAGAAGAGTTCTTTATAATGCAATGCTAATCTTTCCGATTCTCAAGCTGTTGGCAAGTGAATGATCCTCTTTGTAAACTGACAGTAGTACTGGCAGTATTTGTCAAGCTTTCTCAAATCTGTTTTGTAATGCTTTATTTCCTTCGAAGTTATTGTAATAGTTAAATCTCCGCCCTATGGTAGCTACTTTCCCATCTTGGGTTAGCAAGCACATTCTGGGTGTCGAGTATTTCCAGTTTCAGCATTTCTTTCAAGCATTGTTTTTGGTAATCACTCCGTCATATGGTCGCCCCTCACTCCGCATTGGATTGGGTAGCACATACTTGACGTCGAGTTCCCTTTCCAGCATCTAGAATAGAAGATCCTCTGACCAATGCTCGCCATCATCGGCGCCATACTCGTTAGAGTTGTTTCAGTACATTTGGGTTCATCTCCTAACCTTAACGGGTATTTGATTGTAATGTTGTAATCTGATTATTGAAAAAATCGAAAAAATTGGCTCGGAATATTTCATATTTAGTGTCCAGAGCTGATGATGGAATGTGCTAATTGTTACGATCCAGATCACAAGTCTATTGTCTCACCTGATGGTAGATTGTTCGCCAACCTCACTCCTGCAGCTATCGGCGAAGCATTTGGAATTCCATCGCATGAGAGGATGATTTATAAGACAAGAGAGCGTGTTGAGCGAATGTATGCTTCAACATTCGAAAGATGTGCTGACATGATCAACGCTCGTTGGATGTGTTAGCTCTCAAAAATGCAGGCGGAATGCCTCAAGAGGCTGCCAAAATCTTGATACGTTTTAGGGTAACAGACAAGGTCAAATGCTTTAGATCTTCTACTCTTCAGGTGCTGCTAGACCTAGGCAGGTGTACCTATACGAATTGGGCAAACTTGATTTATGATCTTATCTCTTGCAGTGATTTGTCCACGATGGCAGATGAAAATGGGTAAATGAAATCAAATTTGGTATAAATTGTATACCAATATTCCAAACTAAATCCTAATATGCTCAATTAACAGATGTAAAGAAAATGAATGAATCTAAATGGTGAGAAATGCAGAGACTAGTGCCTTATTGGGTATGCGGAGTCAAATGAAATAGCAATGAGCAACCTCTTTTTGGAAAACACTCAAATTGTTGGCATATGTTTTGTTTATAACTTGTATAAACATGCAAGATTGTGACTACTAAGTTCTTCTTAATGATCCAAATGAATTTCCCTGGTTACTGTGATTAATCAAAAGGATTTTATCTCTCCTTGAAAGAACCAGTTAATTAACCACACAGATACAACAAATGTGCATTGATAAACTGAATATAAACTTGTTATATCAATTTAAACAACCAGAAAGCATCAATCTTGGAGACAACTTAATAATACTTTCAATAAATTCAACAGACAATTGACACCAGAAATGAGCTGCCAAATCAATTGATCTTCATTGAAAACTCCATTTTAAAATCATACATCATAGCCTCTGTTCTATGGAAATTTTATCCAACTATATATTATCTACCCTATCTACTGTATTGAATATCTAATCTAATGTTATCCATTATTTACAATTGAGAATGAATATTTATACATCTGCATCTGAAGAGACACAACGCTTCACATTCAAATGTTAGCGATCAACAGTATTCGGGCCCTTGTTAACATTCGCTGAGGACTCGCCGAGACATTCTTTAGTCATACCGAAGGCCAATGTCTTATCGACAGTCATCCCTTGGTTCTTTATGTTTCGCTGTGACCCTTTGTTGCCGGGGAGATGTCATATCGGTTACCTTGTGTTTCACCGAGATATGTTCTTTTGTATACTTTTCGGTCGCTGTAACATTCTGTCGTCGGGGAGACATCCCACAGATACTTTTGTCTTACCGAAACACCCCGTGATGCATTCTTTTTGTTGTGACATATGGGCTTTCTCACTGATGAGACAACATATTGACGTGACATATGTGTTGGCGAGACTGTATAACTTCACACCGAAAACCATTGATATAACTCCTTTGCACTTTGTCGGCGAGACCGGCGGCACTCGGTGAGACCTCACACCGACATAATCTTTTTGTGTTCTATCGGCAAGACCCAATGCACTCGCCAAGACCATACTTCGAAGACATAACTCTTGCCGAAGTATTTGTTCGTTCCGCACTAGTCGGTGAGACAATAAAGAATTCGCCGAGACTTCACCCCGAAGAAAATCTTTCATCGATGAGCCCCCTCTATCGCCGGTTGGTAAGACATGAATCGTTCGGCAAGACCACATACCGAAGATATAACTCTTGGCGATACATCGTTCAAAGCTTGTCGATGAGACATAATGCGATCGGTAAGACCTCACCCCGAAGTCTTTATCTAGTGTAATGTCCCCTTTTCAGTAATGATCTCTTTGTGAACTGATAGCCTATTTTCGAAAATCTGTAGGCTACTCAGATGTTACTAAATTTAGGGTTTCCACTTTCACTAAGTCCTGCTTCCAGTTCAACTCAGTTTCTGTGAGTTTTGTTGTAGATTTACTATTTATAGCAGTTGGCTATTTTTAGTAAGTCAATTTGTGGCAGTGGCATTATTACATCCCAAATTGTGACGTTACAATTTACCATCACTAGATAGAGTAAATGTGAATTCTGGAGGTGAATTAATGATGCTTGTACCTTGTTTTCAATATGAATGTTGTTTCATTTGATGTTATTCTTGGTGAAATACTGCATAAAGGAGAATAGAAGGTTATTGATTTGTGAAGAATCTAACTTTTGAAATGTTTCATGTATTCTGCTTCGTTTTGAGCATATGACTCCCGTTGTTGTGTCACGGTGTGCAGGAAAGAGGACCAATCCTCCAGGCAGAGGAGAAATATCACTTGGGGAGGAGCTTGGTTGGGTAAGCAGTAACGAGTACCAAATGAGCATACACACATGTCAGTATAGGTTTTGAGAAACCAAGTCAGTTATGTTGGTCTAGATAAGTCATCCTTAGGCTTTTGGAGTTATGTTTACTTCCTTGTGCTTTGCCAGTGATGATTACTTATTTGTTTGACTTACTGTGCTTTGACCTTTGTGTGGTGAACGATGTAATTGATATGTGTTAAAGGTCGAGTGGGTACGTATACACATGTATACATTGTGTACACGTATCTAGATGTATTGACATATCGATACGTACGTATGTTAAGTAGATGGATATGCGCATACGCATGTGTCGACATGTATATACGCATACATACGTATACACAAAAGTACATAGGGTAATACGCATGTTTATACGTACACATTCCGCCTAATATCTTTGATATAGATAATATTTCAAATATTATTGTCTAGGGGATTTACATATTTATTTATGTATAAATATATATATTAATAAGGTGATTATTAATATATACATAAATACATAAGGAATGTGTAAATAATTATATATTTATATATTTTATAAAATATATGTATTAATATTAAAATTAATATATGCTTATATATATATATATGTTTATATATAAAGATATATTAATATTTAATAAAATACATATATATATATATATAAAATATGCAAATATATATTATTAAAATTTAAATGAAGGAAAATATTTGCTAATGTTTAAAAGAATAAACATTGAACTTTATTCTATAAAGGATATAATCGCAATATATAGAGGAAGTAAATATTTAAAAAAAATAACCGCTTGAAATATTTGACTCATAAAATATATTTCAAAAAGGAACGAACTTCTCAAAGGACATATTTGAATGTTTAACTTTTGGAAAAATTAATGGAAAACAAAAATATGGACATTCCCGTGAAAATATGGAAGCTCTCTGCGCAGCAAGGAATGCATGAAGAAGATTTCAAACTTGAAAATAGGAAGAATGGCAATGAATTTCAGTGCTGTAGCGAGCAGAATGTTGACCTAAAAACGCAGCAAGTAAACCGTTTGAATTCATGCGACTGGCAAAAAGACGTGTGCCTGTAGGTGGCGTTTTTGATTGTTTGAGTTGAAGAATTCTTCAACTGCTGGCTCCATGAAGTTGAATCACTCTTGAAAATAATGACTAAGGGTTTAATAACATGCCATGTGACGTTTTAACTGGGTAAGCATGGCTGTTTATCATTTTACATGCCCAAAATTGAGGATTCTGTTGTTTTTATGGCTTATAAATACTCTCCTGCTCTCCATTCGAAAGACATTCTTTGTTTATTCATCTTGGGTGTATTAGTGAGTTATTATATTAAAATTCCGAGCCTTTGCTGTGAGTTAGTAACATTGCTTTGCATCATAATAATTTCAGTGAGAGAATTAGAGTCTGCTTCAACTGTAATTTTTAGACTGTGAAGAATTGGTTAGTAATTTTCCAGTGGAGAGGTTTTTGTTTAGAGAAAGTGTTTTGGAAAAGAGTTTTCTACATTGGAGGAAGAGGGAAACTACATTCTGCCATCTTCGTTTAAAGGCTGCTGTCAGAACTGTGTTGAAAAGGAGCTTAATTTTACAGGCATGTTATCTGAATTGGGTTTACTATTTAAACTGTCTTCTTTTTGTTCTTAAGTTGCTTGTTGCAATTGGTATGAAATATGCAAACTGTTCTTAGTAATCAAATATTGTTTTGATAAGCTGTTAATGAATAGTTGTTTAAAGGGATTTCATTATAAATGAAGGGTAAAAAGTTAAGGGATATCAATGCAGTTAAAGGAAAATGCTTGAGCAAGTCAATATAGTTAATTGTTGGATTTAAGGAAGATTTTATAGAAAATAGGGTTTTAAGAGAGGGGAATCAATTTGTTTTAAGGATTTTAGAATAACCTAGCTGTATATGCATTATGCTTTAAGGGAATTGTTTGTGCATTTGCTTGAATTTACATAATTGTATGATCTTCGTATATGGAGAATACGTAGGGTAAATATTATCTTCTAGGAACGAAATGTTGTCAAAACTAAGTATAATCCTAGCTTATGTTATTAGGTTAACATTAGTAAGCTTCACTCCTAGGATAAAGATTTCCGGAAACAGGAGTCAGGATAGTAAATACTTGTTTATAGACTCATTTCTAGTAGACTGTTTGAGGTAGGAAGTCTGGGGTAAACTGAACCCATCAAAGGACATAGTCTACGTGTAGAGTAAGATAGCCCAAAGTCAAATCGGCCCTGAGTAGTGTTTATGATAGATGACCATCATTCGAAGTACTGAATGAGAATACTTTGGCCAAAGTAGTGAAAGGTACGACTGCCACATAGACGTGAGTTAGTTGAGACTACATTGTTAGTTCATTGTGATCCGAGTACTAGATCGAGATTGTGAAATAGCAAGGTTCTAGTTGTGTAGGACACAACACTATGCTTAGTTGGTAATCGCTAAAGGATACCCTACCAATCTCTTCTTCGAAGGGAGGGCCATCTATCTAACGATAGGTGTGCGGGGGACTGCATTATAAATCCGTGGTTGGCGGAAAAACGACCGAGTGATGTTTCTCCTCCACAGCAAGCGGTCGATGTACCAAGATTTGAAAGGATGGACTCCTGGACCTTCTTACTTCTATTTGTGCAAAAGCTTACGAGCTATGTATGTAACTGTATTACATTTGAACTCTGATTTATATTTGCAATGAAAATGAAATTCATGTGGAAACATATTGTAACTTGTACATATTTATCAATAAAGAAAGGAAAATTTTTATTGTATTATCTTTGTTACTTGTTACCTTTACATGTATAAGGTGAGAATTGGAAATTTTTAATTTACGCAAGGAATAGGTCGTTATAGGCATCAGCATCAGTTCAGCTCAAGTCATCTTATCCTTCTTCAGTTTCAGTTTAGTTTGGTTATCTTCATGGATTAAGTTTTATACTTAGTCATTTTTTATGTTTCTCAGTTGTACCCCCACGCCTAGGAATGATCACTTCATGTTGTTTTTAAAAAAGGGGATCATTAAGGGGTCAATGGTGCATTTAATGAATTATTAAATGCTTTATTACTGCAAAAGTGAATTGGACGCCTAAAGGAGAAGTTGAATGATTTTTTTTAATATTTCAAAAAGTAAAGAGCAAAAAGGTGGCGTCCCTTTTGGAAGTTGAAGTGATTCAACTTCTTGGAATTTGAAGAGTCTTTTGTTGCTTCATTTGCCAACTGAAGCCTATATATTGATGTTTTATGATGAGCTGATTATGCATATTTTTGAAGAGCAAAGTTACGCTGCTAGAATGAATCCAGAACTTGGCTAAGGGGAAGCTTAGCGAATCATTCTTTCTTCGGGCCTGCAACTATGGCTTCCTAGGAAGATTTTCTGAAGACCATGCTTCATTCAGGAGTGTGGATAGTGCTCAATGGTGATTTTATTTACAAGCAGATTGTTGATTTTTAATCTATTTGTACTGCTGATGTAATTGGCTGAAGCTAATTTCTGTTCATAGCTTCATCATCGATTTTTATTTCATTCTGGGTATTCGCTCATGTTGTGCAACTGTGAAGAGCGACCCTTTGTGCAAATTCTTGGAATTTAATATTGAGTTGCTGATTTTTAAAGTCAAATCGACCCCCTCAAGAGTGTCGTACCTTTTAGAGCTTGTCTTGGAATTCGTGCCACCTGTTTCTCTCTGTTTTTGGATTGATTTCTTCTTGGAACTTGGACGCCTAGTCTCTAGTTGTTGATTGGCTGTGGTTTGGAGACTTTCTGAGCTGATTCGGGAAAGATACGTACAATTCTGTGAGTTTCCTTGTTGCTGGTCTGATTTTCTGTTAACACTGTTTCTGATCAGACTTATCAAATATTGGTATTTTTCTGGTTGTGCTTCAATTTCATATCATTTAATCATTGTAAATGTTAGAGGAAGCGATACTCTAACTATTGGTTGATTTAGGAAGCATATCTTTGAGTTTTGCAGCTTATTTTCATTATTGTAAAGATGATTAGTAGTACTAACAACTCTTTCTTTATTGCTGCAATTTATATTTGTTTTACACTCCCACAATTGAGTGGTTGAGTTTTAGAATAAACATTTATCTTGTTTGTAATTTCCCCCCACGTTATAAGTGGTTGTGTGGACAGTATTCCCCCCACGTTAATAAGTGGAAGAGTGGATTTAAAGGCTGGCTTGCCACCTAATAATTGTTGAAAACTCACCCACTGAATCAGTGGAGTATTCCCAGCACTTGTGGATGCCTGCATCAGCAGATGAATTGTACTTGCAGCTTTGTTTATGCCTAACGATCCTCTGACCATATGCTATCACCTCGCCCACATTGGGATCTTGGTGAACATTCTTTGTTAGAGTTATCTTCTTTGTTGTTTTGCATTCTTGGGCTAACGCTAATCAGTGTTTGGTTGCTGATTTGAATGTTAATTTTGGGAAAAAATTAAGGGGGAATATTTCATCTGGCGAATATGAATCTTCTGTCGCCGAGACAATATGTATGTCCTGTCGATAAGTGCCTGTAGATGAAATCCAATCGATGTGACATTAAAGAAGTCTTGCTGATATGGGTAATACAATGAAATATGAAGGACTAGATGAATTCTAATGGATCATATGACAAAATATGAGCATGACACCATGAGGAAGGAATTTTATGCTTATAATGAGGACTTATTTTGGAAACTCATGAATGCAATTTATTGTAAAATATTCAAAATTTTACAGCTCTAACAGTGGCTCCGTCTGGGGATGAATGATTGTGAGATCATTGCAAGGATCTGGATCTTTGGGTGAGCAGACCAGACTCAAGGTGATGGACCAGCGAGCAAAATGGGAATGGAAATGAATGTGGAATGGAGATGAACAAAATCCTAAACTACTGTGCATGGAAAAGAATTTTAAAGAGGATTATCAAGAGTTGTCCATGCACTGGCAACTCTTAATCCTCTGTGTTGCTCAAGAGAAAAAATGTTTTAGAAACTGCCCATGTACAGGCAATTCCTGATCTTTACCAGCCATATTCTATAGATAGTATGAATCTTCACCTCTCTTTCCAACAACCACAAAATGTCCCAACCACAAAGCTTCAAATTTCCCATGCTTGCCCTTCTCCTGACACCTTGCGTTCCACATCAGTACCAAATCATTTTCCTCAAATTTTCTACTTTTTTTCTTTTTATCAAATAGATACTTCATCTATGTCTGTAACTTTATGTTTTGATTTTGGGAAACTCTCCTTATTTCATCAAGTTCAGCTAGTTGCTCCATTCTCTCCTCCATAGGCTCCGGAATGTCTATATCCTCTTGAAGAATAAACTTGTAGACTGGTAACAAGTTTTGTAAAGGCATCCTGGCTTGTGTTCTGTATACCAATTCAAATGGGGACTTTCCAACTGCCTTCTTTACAGTGATTCTGTCAGCCCAAACAACTAATCTCAATTTTGAATCCCAAGCTTTCTTGTTCTGACCTAATATCCTCCTTTTAATTTTCAGAAGACTTTTATTGCTAGACTCTGCTTGACCATTAGCCTGTGGATGGTAAGGGGCTGCATAAGAAATGGTAATGCCATATGTGCTACAAAAATTTCTGAATTCATCTGATCTGAAACACATCCCATTGTCAGTGATCAACTTTATTGGTGTACCAAATCTGGTAATGATGTTGTCCATTAGAAAATTTGTCACAACTCTACTTGTAGTCTATTTAGTTGGGATTGCTTCAATCCATTTGGTAAAATAATTAGTGGCCACCAATATCCACCTATGTCCACCACTGGATTTTTCTTGTATCTCACCAATGAAATCAATTCCCCATTGATGAAAAGGGGCATCAACCTGCAAGGGTCGAAGTGGCAAAGCTCCCTGATACTTCAGTTTTCCAGAGAATTTTTGGTAGGCTTCACATTTTTTTACATATTTAAAAGAGTCATTAAAAACCTTTGGCCAGTAATAACCTGCCCTGAGAATTTTATGCGCAGTTGTCTTTGCTGAGTAATGTCCTCCACAAACCCCTTCATGTATTTCACTTAAGACATGCCTGACTTGTGATTCGTCCAGACATAACAATAGTATACCATCCCTGTTCTTCCAAAATAGATCTCCATCCATGAAAACATACTTAGATGCCTGCAACTTCAGAGTTCTTTTCTGGCTGTCACTCAATCCCTCTGGACACTTCATGTATTTAAGGTAATGCATAATATCTGCATACCATGGAGTATGCTCAATGCTCGCAATTGCAGTCTCCTCTTCTATATTGCAAATTTGGTTTGCTTCAATATTCGCTTTTTCCATCAACTTAGCCAAGCCCTGACCTCTTATCAGTTTAGTAATTTGTATCTCCATGTCAAACTCTTGGATTTTGTTAATCCATTTGCATCTTTTTCCTATTACTTCAGACTGTGTCAGAATATCCTTAACAGCTGCATGAGGGACATAAGCAACCACCTTTGCTCCAACAAGATATGGCCTGAAAGCTTTTACAACTTTCACTAATGCAAATGCCTGTTTTTCCATTATATCATACTTTAATTCAGACCCCTGTAATGATTTACTGAAGAAAGACACAGGATGTTCATAACCATTCTCATTCTTTTGTAACATAACAGCAGCAATAGTGTGCATTGAGGCAAATGAAAAAATCTGAAAAGGCTTTGCAAAATCCGAAGACTTAAGGACAGGAGCTTCCTTGATGGCCCTTTTGATTGATATAAAAGCTTCCAAAGCCTCTGCAGTCCATTCTATTTTTTGTCATTTCCTCAACATTTTTGATATGGGTTTAATGATCTCAGCAAAGTTAGAAACAAATATCCTGACAAAGTTAATCTGTCCAAAGAATGACTATATAGCCTTGATAGTTTTAGGGACAGGAATTTTATCAATGGCCTCAACCCTCTCAGGATCTATCCTTATCCCTTCTTTTGAAACAATGTGTCCCTAGAGCTTACCTTTTGTAACTGCAAAATGACACTTCTTAGGGTTCAAGCTGATACCATATTCTAAGGCTTTAATAAATACCTTCTCCAGATGTTGTACATGGTCTTCAGCCTTCTTTGAGTAAGCAGTGAGGTCATCCTGATACACCACCATGATAGCATTGATCAAATCTGCAAATGCTACATCCATAGCTCTTTGGAAAGTTGCTCTTGCGTTTGTAAGACCAAATGGCATTCTCATGTAAACATACATTCCCCAAGGAGTTGTAAATGCCGTCCTATATTGCTCAGATTCCTTGACCTTGACGTGGTTATATCCTGAAAACCCATCCATCATAGACAACAGCTCACACCCTATTACCTTATGCAATATAGCCTCCATATTGGGTAGAGGATAATTATCTTTGAGGATGCCATGTTTAGATTTCTGAAATCTACACATAGCCTGATATCTCCATTTTTCTTTCTCACAGGGACCAAATTTGAGACCCACATTGAATGCCTGATTGGTTTAATGATTCCTCCATCTTTGAGCTTTGTCAATTCCTCCTGCATCTTAGGCTCCAATGTTGGATTTATGGGTCTTTGCTTTTGTCTGAATGGCTTAGCATCTGGCTTCAATGGTATTTCATGTTGAAACAAATCTTCGCTGTATGCTTTTAGATCTTCATAAGACCAGGCAAACACATTGTTATATTTTCTCAGCAACTCTATCAACATTCTTCTAATTGTAGGGCTTATCTTCTTCCCTATGTACACATTTCTTGGTGCAATTTCAGTTCCCAAGTTAATTTCTTCAATATCTTCCCCTTTAACTGGTGTTTGCTTCATGAGAGACCGATCATTTCCATCATACACCCTCTCCAATGCCACTAAGCCTTTAGGAAGCTTATTTGTTTTAAGCTGTAAGATCTCCTTCCCAAATACTGTTTGTTTCCCATCCATTTCTTCAACAAAGGCGTTGAAGTCAATCTCTTGGGCTTCATATTGATCTATACAATGGAGGAATTTCAGAAGATCAGTATCATCATTAAAGACCTGCCAACTATATATGTTATCAGGCACAACAGGCCTTGTCTTGAACTCAATTTGTGATACTCCAGCCAATGTAATGTCATCTCTTTTTAGTGCCACATTTGCTAGAAAGTCTGCCATTATGTTCTTTGACCTATCAATCCACTCAATTGAGAAGGCATCAAACAACTCAATTGTGTCCCACACAGCATTCCTGTACTGTTTTAGTCTTTTGTGTTTTGCTGCATACTTTGACTTAATTTGTGAAACAACCAACTCAGAATCCCCTAAGACAACCAACAACTTGATTTTGTGTTTCACAGCTATATTCAAACCTGTTAACAAAGCTTCATATTCCGCCACATTGTTTGTACATTCAAATGTCAAAAAGAATGAATACTTAAATGTAATACCTTCAGGTGAAACAAACACAATCCCAGCGCCATTACCTTCTTGACTGCATGCTCCATCAAAATACATTTTCCATACCTCATTGCAGTTTTGTGCCACATGCTTACCAATTGGATCACTATTGGTTAATTCTGGTTGGGCTGATTCTATCTTAAAACTTCCAAGATCGACATCACAAAAACAATTGATTTGATCTTGCGGTACACAATCTACAACCTGATTCATCCTTGGCTCCCTATATAACTTCACTTCTTGACTATTTACCAGAATTGTTGCATAAGAGAGATCAAACTGAACATTTCCACCAACTGTTGTTGTCCATTGTCTTGATAAAAGCATTCCAAACTGAGGAGGAGTGTCAATTACCGTTATATCAATGTTATAAGCCACTCGAGGATAAGCGCAAGCTTGACTTCAACATCCTTCATTATACCCACCACAGGAACAGGTCAGTTATCCATTGCATAGCACTTGCCTCCATTGGTATCCACCCACATGCCAAGCTGCTTCATAACTCCTACTGGCATGATATTTATAGCAGCACCAGAGTCTATCATGCAATTCCTTAGCAGTTTGTTATTTATGAGTAATGTAGTGAAAAAAGGATCAATTTGTGGGGGACTCAATAATGCATTACTAAGGCATACTTCTGGGGTATTCACTTTCTCTTGCTTGTTAATAGTTTTAGTGGTCATCTTACTTTTAGAATTCACATGTCTGTCATTCCCATTTGTTATTAATTGGACAGCACTGTTTCTGTATTCCTTAATCTTCATCATCTCAAGCAGTGGAACAGACATTTTTACCTGAGACAGAGCCTGAGTAAAGTCAAAAGAAGAACCCTCTGTCTTAATCACTTTCTTTTGCTCTAACGTTTCTCCTTTGTTTTCTTCCTTTTCTCTTTTACTTGGCTGATCAGGCTTTTGCATTTCTTTGTGTAATTCCTTTACTTCCTCCTGTTGGACAAGCTTCTGTTTACTTTTATCATATTGTTTATTTTCAGCCTTTTTCACAGTCCCTTGTGTCGCCTTTTGCTCTTTCATAAAGATTCCCCTGGGGACACCTTCCTTCTCATTTACTGTCCTATTTCTCAACCAGTACTTACTTTTTGCTTCTTCAACTGCAGCAACAGTTAATCTCTCTATCTCTTCTTCAGTAAGTTTCCTCATACTGCATTGAGTAGGCATCTCATCAGAATGTTGCTCTGTATAATCTTCCTCAGAATTAGAAAGGATCTGCTGTTCAGCCATGTGGACATTGTATTTCTGATTTGAAACATCATACTCATAACCATCATCCTTTGAAGATGAGTATCTCTCCTCAACATGGTGAAAAGTATTTGTAGTCAAATACACTGTGCGATCTTCTTCACTGTTTCCCATCAACATCCCTTCTTCTTGCATTCTTTGGGCTACAACACAATAATTTGGGGAATGTGGCTTATCACAAACTTCACAGAAATATTGTTGTTCACCATATAAGTTCCTTTCTTCCTTAATGGATCAGGAGTCTCTTTGCTTCTAGGCCTATTTGTTATAGGTTTTCCATCTTTCCAATTTGTATTATATGGCATGTCATGTAACCTAGGCCTTTCATTTATGTATGTATTCTCCTGTTTGTATTGATAATTATTGGTTTGTTGAGGAGCCGTATGATTGTCTCTTTTATCAGTTATCCCAACAACCCTCCTATTGTGTTCAATTGTTAATGCTGTCTTCTGAGCTTCAACCAAATCTCTTGGGAATCTATTTCTCAGTTCATACCCTGTCTTAGGATCGAACGCATTCAAATAAACACTCAATGCCACAGAGTCTGGCAATTTTGATCCAGGAGGTATTTTATTTTGCAGTTTATTGAATCTTCGATTGAAATCATAAATTGAGTCATTATGATTTTTCTGAATTCGCATCAATTCATGAAGAGCAGCATCAGGTGCACTTTGATTCCCATATTGCTCGAGGAATCGGTCCTGGAATATTTGGAGAGAATCAATAGAGGCTGTTGTTAGGCCATTGAACCAATCTCTGGCTTCTTCAGTAAGTGACATCATGAATAACCTCATGTGTAAATCTTCATAAGGTACATCCAAATCTTGGATAAAGGCATTGAAACTCCTTAAATGGTCTTCAACAGAAATTGCACTACTCCCTGTAAACTTAGGCACCAGACCTCTCCAACTGCCATCCATTGGGTAAGGGTATAAATGAAATTCTGCAAAATCAAACTGTCTGATCATTGTTGTATACTGGTGAGGGGAGGGTTAGGAGGATACTGATATTGGTACATCGGATTATTGAATTGTGTATGATGATGTGGTGCATAATGCTGATTATGAGGTGGCTGCATATTTGTATATTGTGTGGGAATATGAGGTGGATGATTTGGCTGTCTGTATTGATTCCCTACTTGATAGTGAGGAACTCTTGATGGATCAGAAGGCCCAGCACCATGATTACCCTGCTTATGAGGTGGCACATATTTTGGGCAACCAGATGTCTGAACAGTATTTTGAGTTTTCTGCAAGTTGAAATCTCTCATTGCTTGTATCATCTGGGCTTTCTCCTGTTCTTCTCTCTCCTTTCTCTGAGATTCAAACCGTGCTTTGACTTCCTCATAAGTTAAAGATTCATAATTATCTTGAGGAGTTTCATGATCAGTGGGTCCATTCTTATTACCTTCCGTTTTTTTATCATATTCATGCTGAATTCTGATTCCCTCTGCTTCGAGTTTAGCATCAAACTCTGCCTATTTTTGCGGATCATAAAAGGGAAATGGATTTCTTTGTTCCTCAGGGGTACAAAGTTCTGCACTTGAATCATCTCTCCATGTATCAAAACGGTCATATGTTTCACCATGGTATTGATGATTTGTCTTTATTCGTCATGCACATGTCCTCACTTATCCTTTTACCCTTATCAACCCTATCATCTTTGTGTGTCGATTTACTGCTGCCAGCAGGAGCTCCAGTATGACCTCTCCTATATTGAGATCTTCTTCCATTCATGTTGCAATGTTTTTATCAGAGTCGCCACTCACTTTCTTAAAAGTTAGAAAATGTTTGTTTTTAATTATTCCCAGCGGAGTCTGTATTTTGTTTCTGACTCTATGATTAAGGCGCAGATTCTGAAGTTAATCCCTAGTAGAGTCGCCAATTTGTTAGCTCTAAAAAACGCAGGCAGAATGCCTCAAGAGGCTGCCAAACTCTTGATACGTTTTAGGGTAACAGACAAGGTTAGATGCTTTAGACCTTCTACTCTTCAGGTGCTGTTAGACTTAGGCGGGTGTACCTATACAAATTCCTTTGACTTACAACTTGATGGGAGATCATAGGGTGTCGACTACTAGCACGAAGAAACAGGTTACACCAGGTCCAAAATCTCGAAGGAAGGAGCCAGTTCAGCCGGAGCCTCCAAGAGTTGTGTTGGAGTCACCTACGCCATTGGAGACACGTTCTCCAAGCATATAGGAGGTTTCCCTATTTGCTGATCAGAGAAATGTACTGAATCAGGAGCAAGAGTTACATGAGGAAAATCAGCTACCAAGAAGAGAATTAATTGGCCAGAGTGTCAATGTACCCACTAGAGATGATCAACAGGAGGAAGATGAGGAAACTGCTACTGACACACACTTCCAGCGTGAGCTTGAGGCGGCTCTAGAGGATGATGCAGTTTCAGGAGATACTCAACCCTTAGAGGCCAATGAGCCTCACTAGAATGAAGTTAGAGAAGAAGTCTGTGAGGAAGAAGCAAGAGATAAGCAGCCGTTTGATATATAGCATGTGGTACCTGATTGGCTTAGAGATAGAATGAGAAGGAGCCCTAGTGAAGAGGTTGATCCAGCAGTATAGATGGAAATTTTTTTGAGTAGGATCAATGCGCCTCCAACTAAGAAGAGAGCTAGGAAATTTTCAAAGATCTCAGTAGATGAGGATGGCTCTCGCACCCTTCACGTGGCTGTGCCTAGGGTTGATTGCGATCGAGATGAGGCTGTACCGAAGAATTATATGATCACAACCATGGAGTTAGGTCGCCCCATAGGAGCACAAATCATTGAAGAGTGTGATAACTCTTATCAGGCACTTAAGGACAGATTGCTCAGGACTGAAGGCAAGTACAAGAAGTTGAAGAAGGAGCATAAGAATTTGATTGGCTACATGCAACATTTGTCTCGTCCTTGTGGGCAAGAGATTTTGGCGATTGAGCTTCCAACCGAGTTATTTAGAGAATCAGTTAGTTCCTTGGACGATTTGAGGAAGATGGCACAGGAGGCAGACAAATGGGTTGTAGGTGTTCGTGCCAAGATAAAGAAGTTCATGGAAGATCTTGCTCATGCTTACCAGCAAGCTTCCGACATTATGGCACAAATGGAGGCATTTGATCAGGCCTAGGGTGATGCTCATGTCTATCGGAGCAAAGTTATTCAGCATCTGGAGGCATTAATGCATACTCCTTTGCAAATGTTGATTGGTGGAGGAGATATTCAGGAGGGTGATAGGTACAATTTTACTGGCTGGTACTCTTCAGTGGTCACATGACGTGGATTTTTTGATGCAACTCAGGCGGATTCAGCCAGAGTCAGGAAGGCTATGATGAACATTATTGATGGGGTCCTGAACGCCTTGGAGGCAATCTTTGCTAGGAGGCTGAATTCTGATGAGGTGACTCCTGATGGATTGAGGAGTAGGCTATCACCTTTCTTTTCGGAGGTGAAGAATTTTGTTCAGAACGACTTTGAGAACACCTCCACTTTCTCCAGTATTATTCAAAATACATAGGATTCTTTAGTTGCTTGGAGAAAGTCTTGTACGCGGCATAGACAGGCGGTCACGGTGTTAGAATTTCAGCTTGATCACATTCCGCCTATCTTAGTTCAGGAGGTTGAGGCTGTACTTTCCAGGTTCATTGATTTTGTAGCCAGGGAGAAGGAGAAGGGAAACACACTTCTGGATGATGATCTTCTGGAAGACTAATTGTAGGCATTAATTGCCTTTGCTATTTTGGGAGTGAGTGGGAATTTTGTGATTCATTTATTGTACCACTCCCCATTCTAACAGTTTTTAGGTTTAGGGCTGAGGTGGCTTTGTTCGTTGGAAATTTTGTATTCTTGTGAAAGCATACAAAATTGTGGTTTCAACCACAGCACGTGAGATTAAACTCTCCTAATTAAGGGAAGGCTCCCCCTTTAACTAAACAAAACTAATATGGGTAGGACAGCAATCGTTCCTCTTATTTCAGGAAAGATTATATTCTTTTCACTTCGTAGAAAAGAAATAGCAAATGTTAATAAAACTTATTACAGCAACTATGCAGTGAAATCAAGAAAGAGGAAATAAAGTTTCCTGAAAGCACAAAGACTTCCGTTACTTCCTCCGGGACGGGAAAACAACCAATAAGCGCAAAGTCTTGAGGAATGAGATCCTATCTACCCTTTTTAGAATGATTACTTAATGAAAATATACAACATAAAACAGCTTAAAGTTTGTAATTACGATATATCTTTTGATTACTCTAAATGAGAAATACTATGAGCACAAAGTCTTATAATTCTTCTCAATTTCTAATACTAACTATAAATTCAATCTTCACATTTACAGCACAAAGACTGCAGATATTTAAATCGAATCTCTCTTTAGCAATATTCCACAATTCTCAAGTAGTTACAAAATGATGCTCCAAAATGACATAAGAACATGAAGGATGCAAAATAGGAATTCAACTCAAAGTCTGAAATTCCAACTTCTTGATATTACTTGAAAATTCACAATTATCAACTATAAAGCTCAAAGACTTTATGAGTATAAAATTCTGCAGAGTTTTCTTGCTTGCTAAAAAGATATCAAATTACAATAGACCCCCTCAAGTATTTATAGGAGTGAGGTTTGGAGAAAAAGGTGGGAGGATTTCAACAAACTTGAGAAAATCTCTCAACCGATAACTAACTGCAATTGACTTATTCAAAATTACAATCCAAATTGTGATTTGTTTTGTAAGATTTTACATGTAATTACATTTTTCAAAATTGCAAGGAAAGAACACTTGCAATTGCAAAACATTGTTTTTACATATATTTGTCGAAAGTAAAAATACATAAAACAACCTAATATTTTAATCTGTCACATTCCTATCTTTGAAAGATAAGAATTTGCTGATGATCATCTGCAATTCATTTGCATCGGGGCCCAGTGTGTTCTTGGCTACTGCAACAGTCTTCAAGATTACATGAAAATATCTGATTGTTGCAAGTCTATGTTCTTCATAAGAAGTTTGCATTTTATCAAGAATTATCTGATGATTAACAAATTTATGAATTGAATCTATGGTAAACTGCTCTGATTCCAATTGTTGACGAAGATTTACTGTCATTTCTGTAGTAACTAAATCAGCTGCAAGTAATTCACCTTCATGATTCAAAACTGTACAAGAGATTTTCTCAAAACTTGAAAGAATATCCTGCTGAACTTCATCATTCATTTGTAATGTGGCCTGGATATCTTTGATAATATCTTGAATAACTAATGACTTATTCGTCATAAGTTCTTCAAATTCTATGTACTTCTCTCTGTTTGGTAAGATTGAATTACTGCATAGAATTTGTAACTTGACTTGATCTATCTCATGCCAGATTTTAAATCCTTTTCAAGCGATTCCAAACTTTGCTTGAAAGCTTCCAAAGTTTGATTCAATTTTATCTTTGCTATTATGAAATTGTTTAGAACTTGCAACGTCTTTTCAATCATTGGAATGCTTTGATCAATCAGCTGAGTTATCCATGAATCAACTGCTTTGGCCTTTTGTGCAATTTTTTCTAATTGTCTGACTGATTGATTAGGAGGGACTGAAGATAGTGAATCAATTGCTTCTGATGATCCAGTAATCCTTTGAATAATTGAAACTAGCTGATCATTGTCCTCCTTGAGCTTTTCTTTTTTGGCTAAAAGTTCATTATAGCTTTGTGCCAAAATCGTCACTGAACTTTGAGCATCTTGCATTAGGTTAGCATGAGTCTGCTTGCCCAATTCCACCCTAGTGAATCTGTAATCAGATACCTGCATCTCTTCATGTGGTTTATCAACAAGAGGTTCTGCAATTTCAGCATATTTCATTTTATTGCTGTCAACAAACACTTGGGAGACTGTTTTTGCCTTCTTCGCAACCATTGGTTTTGATTTCTTCAATTTTTGGAAATCAAAAACATCAGGAGACACTGCTTGTTTCTTTCTTTTAGGAGCAATTGAATTCAACCATGGAGGAAGATCCAAGGTTGTCACATCTGAAATAGCAATTGCAGTCTCCGTAGAAACAGACTCAGTTTGTGTTACAATTGAAATTCTAGAGGGTGCCTCAGTTTGTATAGCAACTATATTTTGCTCAGAAGGCAAATTACAACTAGGATTAGCCATGAAACAATCAAAGCTCGCTACAGATGTATCAATCTTTGGGAGAGTTGTTTCTGAGATGGCTGGAAAGATTGGATTTGTATCAAAAATATTCTCCAAGTTATTGGGCAAGCTTCTCATGGGAGTATTCACTATTGATAAAGACTGATGACTAGTGTCTTGAGGTGGAATAGAAGGAACAAATACTGTGGAGAAGGAATCAACATCACTGTCGATAGGGGACACAGGAGATATGGCTGATTCTGGTATTGGAGCTTCAATGTGAGGAGTTATCTCACTTAGAATGGTAGAGGTTTCAAGAACCTCTTCTTCTTCTTGCTGATCCAAAACTTGAATCTGCATTTGATTAACTTCCTTTCCCTTTAGTGTTTCTTTTTCCGATGGTTGTTCTGCAGCTCGGCTTACCTTCAACTTAATTCTAGTACCTGAGGAGGAAGCTCCTTCTTTTGATTTCTCTCTAATTTCTGACTTCAACCCCTGAGGACCAGCTGGATTATCTTCAGCCCTAACTCTGATTTTAATAGTCTTGACACCTATGCTTTTGAGCCAAGCGTTGGTGTTTGCCAAGACTGATTGAAATCTATCAAAGATAGAGACAGATTCTTTTTGAGACCACTGGATTGCAGGAATGGGGGCATTAGCAACTCCTTGTTCTTCATATTCAGGATCTAAAACCTGCCTATCATCAATTACTCCCTCTGGAACTAAGGTCAGATTCAGATCAATAATTTGCTCCACTGTAAGCCTGCAATAATCCATTCTGTATATATCCTTTTCTGTCCGGAGGTCTGCCCAAATGTCTTCAATGCGGTGCACATGAGTGAAGGCTCTTTTAATTTTGTCTTTCATCCTTCTATAATCAAAATCCATTCTAGCCTGAAATCTTTTCAATGTTATTTCCTGAAGTTCAGTCTCCATTGCTTTGGCTCTTGAAGAAGTTGTCAAAGAATACCTCCCAATTACCAATGGATTATGTGATGAAATACTGACTCCAGTCTTGTGTTGTGTAACTTGACGTGCATGCACTACCATCAACTGCCTTCCTAGCTCCATCAGAATAATCTTATCAGTCGGATACCTTGGAAGCATATAAGGTTGGTCTTCAAAGCAACCGACTCTCATATAAGTGAAGGTAGGGAATTGAAGAAACAAGCAGCCATACTCATTTACTTTATTCCAAGCCGCCTCAGATACCCTGTTATTTGCTAATGCTTTGTCAAATAAACACATAAAGTAACCAAAGAAAGCATCTTGAACTCTTCTATAATGTGCCCGGCTTGGTTTTAAAGTCAGCTGATCATAATATTCCCATACAGGCACCAACGATCTGTCACCTTGAGGAGATAAACCTGGAAAATGCCTCAACGAAGCTGCTATATAAACCAAATATGAGTTCATATAGAAGGTAAGAGTGGTAGGGACTTGTGCAAGCTGTTCACACAAACTGTCACTGATTATTTCTCCCCAAAATATTGGATGCTGTGCTTTTCTAATAACCACCATGAACTTATACATCCAGTTTTCAAACACATTGGAAACCTTCAACCCTGCTATTCTGCTCAGAAGAGTGATCATATCATTAATTTCTTCCTTAAAATCAGACCGATACAATTTGGGTATCCGGGTCACACAAGGCCGTGATTTGAGAAGCCACTTAGAATTGATATGTTTGATACAATCATTCTTTTTCTGCTCGAAATGTTTGTGAGCACTCTTCAATGTGATCTCTGAATATGTAGTAGCATCAGGAACTCTGAAAATTCTATTGATTGTCTCAGCATCAAATCTGATAACTACGTTACCATCATCGTCTTTGATAGTTCTAGATTGACTGTCAAAACGGGATGCATATGCAAGAACGAATTCAGGCTCAAGGGCAGCAACAGGAAAAGAAGAGACCAGATGAATATGACTTCTCAGCAATTTCTGCATATCAGGAGAAGTAGATTTCTCAGCTCTCCCAAGAAACTCGGACATATCAATATGCCCAATTTCTATGTCCTTGATTTCGTCAATATTCGAAACCACGTGAGACGGGGAAATCTCATTCTGATATTTATCAAATTTGTATTTCATCTTTTTGCTTATTGGAGAAGTTGGTTCGTCTGTCATTGAACAGGAATCTGCAAGACTACAGTGGAAACCCCATAAGGTCAGAACATCATCAGCATCAACATAGGCGGACATGGTGAAACTCAAACCCTAGGACAATGAAATGGTCTTTAGAAAAAAGATGGAAAGTGAATGGTGAAGACGAATTCGGAACTTGATGGAATGATGGCAGTCAAAAACAACGTTTTATCTTCTTGAAACAGCAAGACAAAGAGATTTTTGGCTTGGATTTTGAATCGTGTTTAAAAAGTTCGACTTTTGAGCTTTTTAAAAGCATTTCGGGTTTTTCAATGACTATAGCAATTTTTATAAAAGGCAGTCGGGATTTTTTGAACATTTAACAATTTCACAATTTTGCAATTTTGAAAATTGTAATTCAAGTTATAAATCCCGATTTGCATTTTTGGTTCTCAAAACCCGAAATGTGACTCAAAGCTAAATATTTGTTCTTTGTAGAAAATGACAATGGAGGATTTGAAGTGGATAAATGGAAATATAAGAAATGGGCATGGAAGATGGATGAAGACGGAATGAAGTAAAAACTTATTGCTGGAATGGCGTAATGAAAAATGCATTTCGAATGAGACATTTGGAAACTGAAAAAAATGCGTTTGAAATGAAGGCGAATAATGGGGGGGAAATATGGGATACAAAGTAAATGTGTAATCATATTTGAAAATGAAATGATATAGGATGAAATGAAGGGCGGATAATATGAAGAGTATATGGTAAAAATGCATTTTGAATAAGGACGAGCTAAATAACAGTGAAAACGCGTTTTATAAAGGCAGATGAAGAAAATGAAAACGCATTTTGTATGAAACAAAAGCGAATGAATCTATATATGGTGTAATGGAAAATAAACAAAGGCGGATGAGTATGCATTTCAATGTATATTAGTAATACATGTGAAAGAAAAATGCATTTTAAAGAAAAGACGTTGAAATTTAAAGCGAAATGCGTAAAAATAAATCACGTTTTATACAAAACAATAAGTAACAGAAAACGAAATTAGAAAGAAACAAAAAAGAAGAATAACATACCTGAAAAGAAGTTTGTAACTGAAAACAATGACGAAATAAACCCTAGGCGCGTTCAGAAAATAAAAGAGAACTGGCTATTTACTGATAAAATCCGAACTTCAAGCTTTAAGGTCGATAAAAACTCCTTGAAACAGGGAAGTCAAAACAAAAAAGGATTCAAAAAGCTCGAATCAGAATGGCGTCGGACTTTCTGAAGTCTTTTGCAAGATAAAATGTCATCAAAACATGAAATCGGGGTTTTAAGAAGTCAACACAAGTTCTTTTGGCAAAATCGGGTTTTTTAGATCATTTAGCAATTTCATTTTAAACAAATTCGGGCCTTTTTGAAACTTTTGCAAATGACAAAGTAAATCGGGTTTTTAAAGCCATATAACAATTTTACTTTTTTGTCAAAAATGAGGACTCTTAACAAATTTGGATTTTTGACTCACTTAAGCAATTTCGGAATTTTAAAGAGCTTTAGCAATTTTGCTCTTAAGTCAAAATTTCCCTATTTGCTGAGTTACTTCAAAAACCCGATTTTGACCAAAAACATACTGAAAAAGACTCAGAAATTGACAATAACAGAAACGAAAGAGGGAAAAAGAGTAGCCCAAAGGTTTATAAACCTAAAACTGAGATTTGCCACTCTATGCACCTCGTAATGCATGCCATAGAGAAGAAAACCTTCATTTTAATGCAAAATTTTGATTAGTTATCCCGATTTTTAACAAGTAAAAAATCAGGGACAACAGGCTTAATCTAAGCCATTCATTTGATTGTAATCTGAGTTGTCCATTGGACTGGGCTATCTATAAAAGGGGCATCCCCCCCTCATTTGTATTCAATTAGAGATTAGATTAGACATCAGACTAGAGACTAGAGCAGAGAGATTGATAGTATAGTTGTGTAGCTTAGCATAGCATAGTTTGAAGAAGGAAAGTTCTCCCTTTGAGAATTTTGTAAGGAATTGTTACGAAGACTATCATAATAAAAGAGTTTCATTGATGGTGAATTTGTCTTTTGTTATGAGTAGTTAGTGAGGTTTCTTCGCCTTTCAACTTCAAGTAGGCCATAAGTTAGAGTAATTTTCATTTTCATGCAAGTAGTTAATTGTGGGTGGTTGTGTTTGATTTAAGTGAGCTTCGCTTCATCCATACCACTAGCAAGCTTACTGATAGTAAGTTTTCCCTACGTGGTCAACTGGAATACTTTTCAGACTTCGATTGTGATTCACGTGTTTGTATGCATCGTCTTGATGGTATTTGCATTGTCGAGTCGTAATCTGAACACCTTTTGTTGCTCCTTTGAAGATTGCACCAACCTTGTTGAAGCTGTCCAACTTGAGGCAAGACAAAGTTCGGTTGAACTCCACTGAAGTCAAACTCTCCGCCTCTTGCATTTAGACTAGGACATATATTTTCTAATCTCTACAGCCATTCAATTCAGTACATTTCTGGTTAGTTTTAGGAAAACATACCTCATTGCTAAATCATCCGCATTGCATAAATTCCCTTCCAATCATCAATCTGCTGTCAACTGTAAGCCTTTTGAACAATTGTGTAAGTCCCCTCGTGTAAATAGCAAATCACGACGAACCGACTGAGGGTATTCCATAGCATTTCGGAACCTTGGAGTTGAACATACGAACTTTCTGGGAACCTTAGTGTATGGAATTCTTTGATCAAGAGAGAATGGAGTAGCCTTTGGATTACTTTGTTCTGCTGATTGGTGCGGTCATAAAAATCACATCAACAGGTAGGAAGCTAAGTGGTCTTGAACTTGGCCGAAACTCCATGATTAAGGATGCTTGAGTCAAAGTACTATTGGAATGGGTGATCTCTTGGGAAGTTCCAACACTTATGCTTGTGAGCGTGACCTAGATTCTATGAGTGCTAAGTGGATTGTTCATTCTTGTGAGAGATGGGTTCTTGTGAACCACTACTCATGTAATATGGGTCAATGAGATTGACTTGAAAAGTAACATAATTTCTTGATATAACATTACTTAATTTGACACACTATGAAAAACCACCTAGTTGATAATGATTGAGCTAAGGTTTTCTATAATAGGTGGTTTGTAAGGGACAAAGTTGCTGAAGGTTTTCCCAATAGGGTAGAAAGCTAAGTGGGCTTGATCTTGGGGGAAAATCTAGGGTTAAGCCTACTTGTGTTGAAATAGTATTGGGATGGGTGACATCTCAAGAAGCCTTGATGCTTCACCTTTATGAACATCACTTAGATGCAATTAGTGCTAAGTGGACTCTTCATGCTCATGAGAGGGGCTCTTGTGAGACACTACTCATGTAATATGGGTCAATGACATTGATTAAAAAAAGTAGACAGTTAAATCCTAATAAACCATCACTTGATTGACTGAAAATTCACAAGGCCATCATAGCAATAATTGTAGGGATTGAGATTGTGGTATTCAATAAGCTATAGTGTTGTTATGCAAAGCTTCAAGGGCTATAAATTTGAAAAAGTATAGAGTCTAATTTATGATAAATATTTGATGTGTCTAGTGAATGATCTGATTTGTCTATATCTGCTTATTCTGAACTATTTTCTTTGTCAGGGACTTGAGTTTTAATAATTTTACAGGAGAGTTCCCTACTTCATTTCAAAATTTGAGCTCTTTGATATTCTTGTAAGTCACTTGCCTTAAAAAACTATATTTGTTTGAATCATAGGTATATTCACATGTATGTGCATTCTAAAATTATCTTACTAATCTCAGTATAACAGTTGATAATGTAGACCTATTTGAATACAACTCATATTTCACCAATTGCAGGTTTCTTGGAAATAATAATCTGTCTGGGAAGCTTCCTTCCCAAATGAGTTCATCCCTTAAATACATGTAAGACCTCTCTCTCTCTCTCTCTCTCTCTCTCTCTCTCTCTCTACTAGATCTATATAGACATATATATCGTACGAACACAAATGCACATATATATGCCATGGATTGATTGATGTACATGTCTCAATATGCTTGCGCATAAATAAAATTTAACGTGCATTTGGAATGCCCCTACCACAAGAAGGTCAATAATGGCATTTAGGAAAAATACTGTAGGCATATTTATAATGTTATATCTTTAGTGGGAGGGCAAAGGAGGTTGGTCTAATGGTTGGTAACTATTTGAATTACAATTGAGGGATATAAAGTGTGCTAAAAAAAATGGCTAATTATAAGCACGAAATCTGACCTAACTACTAATATAGTTTAGTTTAAATTAGTCCATTATAGTGTCCCCTTACTCATTGTGGGAGAAATCTCCTCTAAATTACCATCCTTTGAAGAGCATTTACTTTTGTTTCACAAAGTGAAAACATTAAATGCATGAAAACATAACCAAAAGGGTAGTTTGGTGCAAAAATTCTAGACACTGATAGAAATTAATATTGTAGATAGGCAAAATAGTTTTTAAAACCAAACAAAATTAATTCTTAAGGTTTGGCTATAAAAAACCCAAAGCATACAAATTACAAGCTGCTCCAAAAAAATGCATACTTACTTAAAAGAATCAAACATATTGAAAACAGGATTTTACTATGGAAGCTAGAAAACAGTGTGGAATGGAAAGCAAAGGAGGTTGGTCTAATGGTTGGTAACTATTTGAATTACAATTGAGGGATATAAAGTGTGCTAAAAAAAATGGCTAATTATAAGCATGAAACCTGACCTAACTACTAATATAGTTTAGTTTAAATTAGTCCATTATAGTGTCCCCTTACTCATTGTGGGAGAAATCTCCTCTAAATTACCATCCTTTGAAGAGCATTTACTTTTGTTTCACAAGGTGAAAACATTAAATGCATGAAAACATAACCAAAAGGGTAGTTTGGTGCAAAAATTCTAGACACTGATAGAAATTTATATTGTAGATAGGCAAAATATTTTTTAAAACCAAACAAAATTAATTCTTAAGGTTTGGCTATTAAAAACCCAAAGCATACAAATTACAAGCTGCTCCGAAAAGACGCATACTTACTTACAAGAATCAAACATATTGAAAACAGGATTTTACTATGGAAGCTAGAAAACAGTGTGGAATGGAAAGCTTTGTTATGCATTTCCCTTCAGTCCATCTCCAGTTCTTGTTAATACAAAATTATTTCCTTTTTTTTCAAACACCAAAAGGTATATTTTCAGTCATTGAACAAGGAGGGTATTCATCAGATTGTACAGGTATAGTAGAAATCCAGCTGCAAACTGCATAAATTCTTTCCTTCATAAACTTCCTCTAAAATAGAATTTGTTAAAGGATGATGTATTTATGTATAAAACCAATGGTGCGGAACTGTAATAGGGAATCTTAGATCAAACCTGTTGAATTGTTTTTAATTTTCTCCACCAAATCTGGGAACATGTGCTGTAGGAAATCAAATCTCATGTCTGTATATATCTTCAGCTTTCAAAAAATCATTGTTTACCTGGACTTCCATTTGAAGCTACACTTCCTCCAACATTCCCACACAGGGCAGTTGTCAGACTTTATACATCATGGTACCACTTGGCGGAATTAAACAGTCCCTAGCGCTTGTTATGTGCCACTTTCTCCCAAAGCTATGGTGTCATTTTATTGATTTCCTTCAACATGGTTTTCCTTTTTTGAACAAGTGGATGCACACCTTTTACAACCTACACATCCTTCTTTTCTTGGAGTAGAAGCAATTTGCTTGGCTTGACATCCTTAGGTATCATTTCCAATGAATATGTCAGAGACACTTCACTCCCTCCTTAAGCTTAGAATTTAGAAACAAGTATGTTGTACCCAAAATAAAATTTTTGCTTCATTAAGGAATTTTGATTAAAATGGTCTAAATCTTGTAAAATTGTCGTCAAAAGTCAGTTTTTGGTCAAACCAAGCATGGGCTTTTTGTGGGTTTAATGTCTAGAAGATACTGGCAAAATTTGAAAAATTTGAAAGTTAGGGTTTTCGGGCCCATATTTTCAGGAAAAAACCCTAAAAATAGGATCTTGTCAAAATTAGCTGAAATTAATTTTGATTGGCTTATTTCATGTCACAATCACATTGGTGAAGTTAGAATCAAGAAAAAGTTAGTTGAAGTCTAGTGGGTGGTTTTCACTTTTTTATGAGAAAAGTTAGGACCTCTGAGGTCGTCAATGGTAGTTGGCCAGCACCAGGTGTCGAAAATTTAAGCCTCAAACTCATCGTAGAAGTTTCTGCGGCAAAAAATGCTAAAAGAGATGCTTCGTGATAGAGGGGATTTTCAAATGGCGAAAAATGCAAAAAATATTCCAAGTCTGGAAACACTACGCCTTGCTACGTCAGAGATACTTGCAAAATCAACGCGCATGTCAACTTTGCAGTGTCCGTACACATAAAAATGGTGAAATACAGTCATGCACTGGCGTTAGCGGCAGTGAGCCTGTCAATCAGCTCTGAAGTTTTGTCAAGCACCAGGAGTTGTAGTCTAAAGGATGATGAAAATCAAGTGTAAAGTGATGAAAATGCATGAAAATTGACTAAGTCTGATGTGAAAAAGCGCCCTTGGAGTCTAGGGGTGCCCAAAATTTTGAAGCCTCAGATGTTAGAATTAGGATTTGCAGCCTCAAGGAGCTCCTTGTCAGTTTTGATCCTACTCTTCAATGAAATTGTTAGCCAATTTACTGGACACATCAGTCAATTAGAATATCAAACATAGGCTCCGGTGACGTTTGCAAAAGAAATTTTCAAAAAAAAATTGTAAGTCTAGAGAGTTGGTGCCCAAGTCAAAGTTTGACTTTTGAACTCAAGTCTCTTGGCCGCCCCATAACTGGAGTTTTGTTAACTCGAATTAAAATAATATTTAATCTTCAGTTTAACTTCTGAGTTGACCTCAAATGACTTAATATTTTCTTGTTTATGCCAAGTTTATTTGTCATGCAGAGTTGGCACCCAAATTAGGGTTTTATCTCATCCAATTAACTGAATTTGGGGTCCAATAGCATTGAGGCGTCCATATTGAGGGATTTGCATGCAATTTGATGCCTTAAGACATGAATTTTATTTATTTAAGTGATTTGGGTGTCCATTATTCTCATCATAAGTGGCAACAAACACATTTTCTCTTGCAAGCAAGATCTGAAGGCGCTATAGGTGACATTTTTCAGTGTTCTTCGGAGTGCCAGGTCTAGATTGTTCAGGGAAATTAATTTCCAAACTTCATCGTTCGAGAGCATGCATTCCAGACTTCATCAAATCCAATTCAAGACATAGGCGTCATTTTTAGAGGCGGAATATAACTTCTATTTTCTATCTCTAAAATTCTTCTATCCTTGTCTTAGGTTTTCTCTCGTTTGCTTGCAACAACATATTTTTCAGAATCTGATCATCTAGGTTCACATAATTTAGCGTCAGCAACAAAACCCATGTTTCAAAATTTTTGGAGAAAATTGCCCTGTTACTTCACATTTTGAAGTTTTGTGCTTTTTTCCGAAGATTCTTTTACATGCGGGCCAAAAGCTCAGTCTTTCCAAAATCGAATCATTTGGGCTTGTTCAGCTCATCAGTGCCTACAAAACCCATGTGCTAGTTTTTCTCGGGAAAAATTGCCCCCAGTGCCCTTACAGTCCCTATAGTTTCTATTCCGAAAAGCCTTTGCATGCCTTAGTAAAACTCATTTTTTCGAGTTTTTGACGATTTGGGTTGGCTTAGAATTTAATTCTCTACAAAACCCACATTTCAGAAAAATTCCTAAAATTCTCCCTCAACTGGGTATTTTTAGCCTCATCCGGAGCCATTTTTAGCTTTTTTTTAAGTTTATCCAAACATATCCAACTTTACAGTCAAAAGTCAAGATTTTCAAAATGCAATTCAACCCAATAGAATACAAGGCGAAATCGGTCTTAGTTCACGAATTTTTGAAAACCTCTCTGTTGACGTGGTTTTTGCGACTACACCAACACAGAATAAAGTCGCCAACAGCTACTTGTTGTGACCTTTTCACACATCGCCCCATTCAAGATGGGGACCCCTAATTTTTGCTCCATTCTGGTCTTTTGGCTTGGGTTTTTGTCTCTCTCTCTCTCTCTCTCTTTGTCTCTTTTCTATCTGCCTTTCCGGGGATTGTGCCCGTCATTGAGCTTAAAATGTGAAATGTTGGCTAGGTTTGAAAATTAGGGTTTCATCTTTCCTGGTCAGTTCGAGGTCGAACGAAGTGAGTAAATTGAAAAAAGAGCTTAACATTGTTGTCAGTATGCTTCCAGCAGGCTCTCAGCAAATTCTCATCAAATTCCGAGTACTTACTATTTTTAGTAAGTGTGCAATTACAGGCAATCTGTCAGCATTTTTGAGATTCCGACAGTCACACTGCATTCAGAGCACATCAGGCTGCTCGTGCGCAAAATTTGAGCTGAAACAGGCAACTTTCTATTTTTAGTAGTCCAGCTTCTGGGACAAATTTCAGGGCTTAGATGTTGAGTTTTTCTTTGCATGTCTGGATATTCCATCTGGGTTTTTTGAGACCTTCGCAACAGTATAACATGCAAAACGAGACGACAACTTTCAGAGTTCAGCCTTCCGAGGCTATTTTTAGGGTTTGCATGTCAGGGTTTTCTTTGCATGTTGGCATATTCCTTATGGGTTTTTCGAGAGCTACACAGTGATGTGACATGCAAATGGAGATGACCACTCAGTAAGGAACTTACTATTTTTAGCAGGTGCATCCCGACAGCTGCTTCCCAGCACTTCAGAATCACGAGCTGATCGCAATGCAACAGAAACGAGGACAAACAGAGATCATTTGATACGCATGCAGAGCAAATTAGGGTTTCCAGCTTCGGGGCCTGAAAAGAAGGGTAAAAAGTCAGAATTTTCGAAAACCGTGTAAACCACCGCGATCAGCATCCTTCAGGCTATCTGCTGGTAAAATTTGAAGTCAAACGGAGCACTTACTATTTATAGTAAGTCAGTTTGGATACAGGCTAAAAATAGCAAATCAGTTGCATGCACCGATGTCGGCAGGCAGGTCACGTGGTGAGGAGCACGTCATTCAAATTTCAAGTCAATCGGAGCAGGGGAGCTATCAGAAGCGAGCAGTTACTATTTATAGCAAATTACCTTCAGAAATGAGCTAAAAATAGCAGGCCAACTAAAAATAGCAGTGTCAACAGGGTAACAGGGTCGTGAGGATGCAGTGTTTGAAATTTCAAATCGTTCTCAGCTTCAGAGATGCAAAAATCAAAGGGCTTACTATAAATAGCAGGGCATGGATAAACTGGCGAAAATAAGGAAAAAGTGACTAAGTCTGGAACTTCATCCTACAGTTACCTGAAAATGCGCCCTTAGGCACCAGATGCCAAAAATTTTCTAACTCAGGTATTTCATCCTGCAGCCATGGCAAAATGCACCCAACTCAAGGTGAAAGCATAAAAAATTCTAAGTATGAGACTTCGTCCACCTCCTAGGCTAAAATGCGCCCATGCTTGGAAAGTCAAGGAAAGTCAACGTTTTTCATCCTCCTGCCTAGCCAAAATGCGCCCACCTTGAAGCATGAGAGTTAAAAAATTTCTAAGTGTTGAAGTTTATCCTCCACCACCCTCCAAATGCGCCCATCCTGCACATAGGTGAAAATGCGCCCAAAATGAAAGCAAGTCAAAGGAGTCAACATGTTTTATCCTTCTCCCTATGCAAAATGCGCCCAACAGCATGCATGTAAAGACAAAAACGAGGAAGGTGAAAGGTCACAAAAGGACGTGGTTACAAGGAATTCGTCCTCCTCTACATGAAGAATGCGCCCAAGTTCAAAAGGGTCAACAAGTCAACAATTTTCATCCTTCATGCATGCCTAAATGCGCCCAAATGAGGTCAAATAAGGACAAAAAACGAGAAGTTGAAGAGTCATCCTCCATGCAAGCCAAAATGCGCCCAAGATGATGATGGTAAAAGTGAATGTAGGGTGGTGAATGAGGTAAAAGGTGAGTAAAATACTCCAAGGCGTGGTCAAAGCAAGGTAAGTGCTAGGCGTGGCAATATTCTTCTTCAAGTGCTAAATGCGCCCAAGGTGGTAAGTATTATAAGGTGTTAGAAAATATTGCCAATAGTGAAATAAAGTGCTAGGCGTGGTTTATTCTTCAAGTATGCTATGCGCCTAGGGTGGTGAAATGAAATATAAGATGATGTGATGAAAATTTTTCCTAAGGCGTTGGAGCTTCAAGTGGAAATATTTTTGAAGTATGAAATAAAATGCAAGGTGATGAATAAAACAAAGTTCCTAGGCGTTGAAGATGATGGAAGTAAATATGATGTGCTTGCAGGAAGTTCTTCTAAGTGAAATAAATTTTTCTCATAGGCAAAGTGATCAAAGCTAAAAACTTCCAAGGCAAAATAATTTTTCTAAGGAAAAATTTTCAAGATGATTTAAAATTTTTCTAAGGCAAAGTATTTTCTTCCTTAGAAAATACGCCTAGAACTCAAGGTGGTGAATTTTGCTGAGGCACGAGCAAAGTTTTCAGAGATGAAGGTGATGACAATGCAGGATGAATTTAAAATTTCTCAAGTCTGAGCAACAGAATGTTCACAGAGATGAAAAACGGATTTAAATTGGTGGAATAATATTTTTCTAAGGTTCAAAATTTAAAAAATTAAATGAACCCGTTCGTTGTGTACCCATGGATTCATTGCGTTTCAGATAAAATTTTCTTCTGGGTAGTGAACATTTGTGATGATAGATGAATTTCCATGTCTTCCGTGCTTCGCCAAGACCTTCAGCATGAGGAATTTAATCGGTGCTTGAATTGTGAGTTTTCCTAAGGGAAAATTTTAAAATTTTCTAAGGCAAAGTGAATAAAATGTGTTTTCAAGATAATTTTCTCCGGACAACGAATTTGAAGTGAGTTGCCTAGATGATTTCGATCGAATTCTTCACGGATGAATTTTCCAGAGCGTCAGAGATGATTAAAATTTAAATTTGCAAGACAGAGTTTCGGCTGGGGAATTAAACGGATTAAAAGATGAAATTTAATTAAACATTTTTGAAAGTAAATTAAGATGCCAGTCAAAGTTGAACTTCTAGAAGGTTGAGATTCTCGGACAAGTGTCAGAAATACTAGAGAGGGAAAATTCAAATTCTTGAAGTGGAGTAGTGGAAATTTAATGTACTGGCTATAATTGGCTCCTTCCAGAATTCAATTTTTGGCTATAAAATTGAGAAGTTTTTCACTTCTTTTTCACAGCTGAAAGAGTTCGATTTGCTCTGAGTTAGACATTGCAGTGAGTTGCTGAAAACTAAAGTGCTGAAGAAGTTCGAATTTTTTTTGCTGCAATTGTTGAAGAAGCTCGAAATTTTACTTGCTGAAGGTTGCTGGGTGAAAGGCGTTGGAAGTTCCTGTGACACAAGTTCGAATCTGCTGAAGGTTGATTGAAGAAATTTCGACTTAAAGAGAGATATTGCTGAAGCTTGAAGAAGATCATATTGCTGAAGCTGAGGACGCCTTGAAGTAAGAAGAGTATATTGAGGTGCGAACTTGCTGATTTGGAATTGAAGAGGTGTGAATTCAAAGAGCGAAGTTACTGAAGTTAGTGAAGTGCAAACTTGCTGAGTTGAAGAAGTACGAATTTACAATTGCTGATTGAAGTTGCTAAGTTGCTGAAGTTAAAGTTTACTTAGAAATCTTTTCTAAGTATTGAAGTTCAAAATCGGTTGAAGAGAAGAAGCTCAGGTTTGCGAATAAGAAATGTTATTGCAGCTTCTCAAGTTCTTGAAGTCGACTGCAGCCCCTGCACAATGTTTTATTTCTTTTATAAATTAATTTGCTGATGAATGTCTATTGTTTTGTAGATGGCTGAGGCAAGGGCGACTGGCAAAGACAACAATGGTGCATCCAGGCAAGCGGTTATAAAGAAGCTGAGCAAGACATTTATGCCAGAGTCAAAATTCATTTCGAAGTTGGGCAAGCTAACGGATACCAACTTGGGCTCCATCAACCTTGAAACTTTCAAGAACAGAATGCTGGGGATTGGAAGTCATCGACCTTCGAACACTTCGCACAATATTGTTCGAAGCGGATTATATGCAGCTGCTGGTTTCCCACCAGCCATTTAGTGTTCGGAGCTGATGATGGAGTGCGCCAATTGCTATGAGAAGGATCACAGGTCAATCATGTCACCAGATGGACAAGTACTTGCTAATCTCACTCCTTCAGCCATTGGTGAAGCTTTCGGGATCCCGGTGCACAGAAACATGGTTTACAAATCCAGAGAGCGAGCTGAGCGAATGTATGCTTCTGCATTCGAGAGATGCATGGAGACAATCAATACTCACTGGATGATCAATCCCAAGCCTTCTCGAACGAAGTTGCCAAAACAAATTATTGCAGATGACTTGAAGCAGGAGTACTGTGACCTTATTATGATGCTGAGTCGAGTTGGAGGCTGCCCACAATCATTTATTTTCGAGCCCTGGATGTTCTATTACATCAACCTCGTGCTGGAAGGAAAAGACTACGTCAACTGGGCTGCAATGATCAGTGACAGTTTGCATGAGAAGCTCCTGAGCCTGAGAAGGACGAAGACGTTCTATATGAGCTCTTACATCATCTACATGCTGGCTCGTATGACGAAGTACAGAGGAATTTCATACAAGGAGCCTATTGGTTGTGGCTCTCACCAATTCAAAATCCATGAGGCTTGTCCGCAGTTACACCTGGCAAGTACCACTCATTACAAGCGTGTCAATGACGCCTTCACCATGCACATCACGAGATTGCTTCAGGAGCGGATGCATCACAGAATCTCGAGAGAGGCCCAAGAATTGATTGAAAGGTATGGGTGCTGGTTTATACAGTTTCCAAAGTTTTCTTACATAAGGCTGCAAGGTTTTCATCATACCCATATAGGCTGCCTAAGTACCCAACCGATAGAATTTTAATGCTAGAGATATCTAGGCAATTGGTTGCCTACGATAAAATTCAAAAGAAGAAGGGAGGTGTTGACTTCCCAATTGTCATGGGCAATTCGGACGAGGTGTGTCCTTCATTACAGGCAGCCAGAGAAGCCGAGAGTGAACTTCAATTTTATCACTTTTCGTATCACACCAGCCGACAGCACTATGATCCACATAATAACATCAAATGGGTACTGTCAGAGGAATTTAAACACAAGGAAAATATTGAGGATTATTGGGCTGATGCGCCAGATGAGATTGAAGTCAGGAAAAGAATGTTCTCTCGGTTGCCGATTAACATGATCAGGGAGTGCGAAGTTGTTCCGGTTCCAGACCAGGTGAATGAGGATATGGACGTTGTCCATCCAGATTATGCAGCAGTAAGAGATACTCCGCTTCGCTCCCGGATTGGTCGAACCAGAGGTTGCTGACTTGGACACACTTTCTATTCCGGTCTTGACATTTACCAGAGCATGGGTTGACAGGCGTGTGAGCAGATTGAAGAGTAGGTCAATTGCTCTGACTTACAATTTGATGGGAGATCACAGGACACCCACCATCGACAGAAAGAAACAAATCACACAAGGTCCAGAGTCCAGAAGGAAAGAGCTAGTTCGGCAGGAGCCTAGTCGGCCGGAGCCTCCACGAGTTGCAGTTGAGTCACCCACACCATTGGAGACACGTTCTCCAAGTATCCAGGAGGTTTCTTTATTTGCTGATCAGAGGAATGCATTGAATTAGGTGCAAGCAGTACAGGAGAATAATCAGCCACCACGGAGAGAGTCAGTTGGCCAGAGTGTCAACGCACCTAGTAGGGTTGATCAGCAGGATGATGAGGGGACTACCACTGACCCTTAGTTTCAGCAAGAGTTAGAGGCGGCTATGGAGGATGATGATGATATAGTTTCAGGAGACACTCAGCCACTTGAGGACGATGAGCCTCACCAGAATGATGTAGAGGTTGAACAAGTTCGAGAAGTAGAGGCACAGGAGCAACAACCCTTTGATATACAATATACGGTACTTGATTGGCTCAGGGATAGGATGAGGAGAAGCCCCAGCGAGGAGATTGATCCAGCAGTTGAAATGGAAGAGTTCTTGAACAGGATCAGTGCACCTCCACAGAAGAAGAGAGCACGAAAGTTTTCAAAGATATCAACTGATGAGGATGGTTCCCGTACCCTTCACATGGCTGTGCCATAGGTTGATTGTGACCGAGATGAAGCAGTGCCAGAGAATTACGTGGTCACAACTTTGGAGTTAGGACGCCCCACTGGTGCACAGATTGTAGAGGAGTGTGATAACTCCTACCTCACCCTCAAGGACTGATTATTCAAGAAGGAAGGAAAGTACAAGAAGTTGAAAAGAGAGCATAAGGCTCTAATTGGATATGTGCAGCAGTTGTCTCGTTCTCGTGGGCAGGAGATTCCAGTGATAGAGCCTCCAGCAGAGATACCTAGAGAGTCAATCAGTGGCTTGATGGAGTTAGGGAAGATGGCTCAGGAGGCAGACAAGTGGGTCACGGGAGTTCGTGCTGAGACAGAAAAGTTTATGGAGGACCTTGCTTTTGCTTTTCAGCAGGCTTCTAGTATTTTGGCACGGATGGAGGCAGTTGATCAGGCCTAGGGTGATGCTTCTGTCTATCAGAGCAAAGTAATTCAGCGTCTTGAGGCATTGAGCCATGTCCCTTTGCGATTGCTGATTGATGGAGGGGTCATTCAGGAGAATGACAGGTACGACTTTTCTAGATGGTATTCTTCAGCAATCACGGGACGTGGTTTCTTCGACGCAGCACAGGCAGATTCAACCAGGGTACGTAAGGCTATGGCCAATATCGTTGATGGAGTTCAGAATACTTTTGAGGCCATATTTGCTAGGCGGTTGAATCCGGATGAGGTAAATGTTGATAATTTGAGGGGTAGGCTGGTGCCTTTCTTTTCAGAGGTGAAGACCTTTGTACAGGATGATTTCGAAAATACTTCCACTTTCTCCACCTTGATCCAGAGCACGCAGGATTCCTTAGTTGCTTGGAGAAAATCTTGTACAAGGCATGAACATTCAGTCACAGTGTTAGAGTTCCAGCTTGATTGCATTCCACCCATTTCAGTTCAGGAGGTCGAGGCTGTACTTGGCAGGTTCATTGAGTTTGCAGTCAGAGAGAAGGAGAATGGGAATGCACTTTTGGATGATGATCTTCTAGAAGACTAATTGTGGGCATTAATTGCCTTTTCTATTTTGGGAGTGAGTGGGAATCTTTGCTCATTTATTGCACCACTCCCCATTCTGGCAGTTTTTAGGGTTAGGGCTGAGGTGGCTTAATCTTAGCCATTCTATTGATTGTAACCCTAGTCGTCTTTTGGACTGGGCTATCTATAAAAGGGGGAGTCCCCCTCATTTGTAATTCATTAGATCAGAATCAGAATTGAGTTAGAGATCAGACTAGAGAGTAGAGCATAGTAGACATTTTGCTTAGCATAGTGTGGAGAAGAAAGAAAGTTTTCCCTTTGAAAAGTTTTGTGGAGATCGTTGTGTAACATTTTCATGATAATAGATATTTTCATTGATGGTGGAATTCGTCTTTGTCATGAATAGCTAGCAAGGTCTCTTCTTCCTTTCGGATCCAAGTAGCATAATTTTCATCTCATGCAAGTAGTTTACTTTGTTGTGTGGTGTTTTATTGAGGTAGCTTCATTTCATTCCATACCACTAGCGGCTTGTTGATGATAAGTTCGCCTTGTGTGGTCCACTGGAAATTGTCTTGAGTTTAACTTCGATTGTGATTCGTATACTTATATGCGTCGTCTTGATGGTATATGTATGCTAAATTGTAATTTGAACATCTTTTGCTATCCCTTTGAAGATTGCACTAATTTTGCTGAAGCTGTCCGACGTGAGGCGAAGTGAAATTCGGTTGAAGTCTGCCGAAATTGAGCCCCGCATATCCTGCATTTAGAATAGAATATAAGTCTCTTAGGCCCTACGCTCATTTACTTTCCGCATATTTCTGGTTAGCTTTAGGAAAACGAACTTATTGCCAAATCATACGCGCAAAATCCCCTTCAAATCATCTATCTATTGTTAACTGCAAGAATCTTGAACAATTGTGTAAGTCCCCTCGTAAGAACATAGCAATTCACATCAAACCAACTGAGGGTATTCTAAGTATTCGGAACCTTGGAGTTGAACGTGCGAACTTTCTCGCAATCTTAGCGCACGGAATACTTTGATCAAGAGAGAACGGAATAGCCTTCAGACTATTTTGTTCTGCTGATTGGTGCGGTCATAAAAATCACATCAACACTACTCTATCCTCTCTTGAACAAAGTTTCTTGCATGCTAAGATTGCGAGATAGATCATACATTTAACTCCAAGGTTCCTTTAATGCGAATAGTCTCAATTGGCTTGATGTGATTTTTGCTGGTATTTCAAGGGGACTTACACAATTGTTCGACAGTTGACAGTAGACAGCGGAATTAGGGCTTTCATGTAATTCGAATGATTTGGCAAGTGAGCACAAGTTTCTTAATTCTAACCAGAAATGAACTGAATTTAAAATGAGTGTAGGGCCTAAGAAGTTTACGTTCTATCTAAATGCAAGATATGTGGAGTTCGACTTCAGCAAACTTCAACTGGATTTTACCTAGCCTCGCATCGGACAGCTTCAGCAAAATTGGTGCAATCTTCAGAGGAGTAACGAAGAATATTCAGATTATAATTCAACATACATGTACCATCACAACGATGCATACAAGCATACGAACCACAATCAAAGTTTAAGTTTGAAATGATTTCCAGTTGACCACGCAAGGCAAACTAAACATCAGCAAGTTGCTAGTGGTATGGATAAAGAGAAGCTACTTCGATCAAACACCACAAATCCATAGTAAACTACTTGCATGAAATGAAAACTGCACTACTTTAAGCTACTTCAAGTTGCTACGTGAATTGGAAGGACGAAGAAGCCTCGACAACTACTCATAACAAAGAAGAAATCACCATCAATGAAAATTCTTTTATTATGAAAGCATTCACGACAACTTCTTACAAAGTATTCAAAGGGAAGACTTTCCTTCCTTTTCAATCTAAACTATTCTACTTTCTACTCTATCAATTTCTCTCTACTCCTCTGCTATCCTAACTCGGATCTAATCTAATGAGATACAAATGAGTGGGGATGCCCCTTTTATAGCTGGCCAAGTCCAACGGACGGCTCAGATTACAATTGGCTGGATGGCCCAGATTGTGCCACCTTAGCCCTAAACAAGATTCACCCTAAAAACCGCCACTAAGAGGAGGGGTAATAAATGAGCCATTAATGTCCATCATCCTTCTAGAAGATTCCTGTCTGGAAACGCGTTCACACTATTCTTGATTTTCTTCTTGACGTCGTTCTTCAACTTTGCTCGAGCTTCCATTCTTTTCTTCATCTTGAGTTTTGAAAACATTTCTTCTGTGTCACTAAGTCTCAACACTTAGCCATTTTCTTGCAACTTTTCTTCCTTTGAGGTTGAAATGTCTTCTTGGATTATTTTCTTCATCACTTTAAGTCATCACCGCTTGGTCTCGACGTTCCTCCTGCAAAACAAACAAGGAGAAGAGCATTAGAACACTTCATAATATAAACTTAACTTACTTACCAGGATTTTCACGCTCTAACTTCCAAGCGTTCATCGCCTTCACTAGCCAACTTCGCGTTCAAATTCTTCATGCCTTAGCCAAATTTCCAACCCATCTTGCATTCTGCTCGGCGCACTTCACTCTGATATTTCATCCAACTCTGGCTCGAGCAAAATGTTTTCATCAGGAACTTGATCAAAAAATTATCTAGGTGCCCAACTTCAAATTCATCCGCCAAGGCGACATATTTCAACATCCTTTTCCTTTCTTGCCTTAGAAATTTTTTTAAATTCTCCCTAGGAAAATTTTATAATTCAAGTACCCATCAAAAATCTCCATCCTAAAGGCTTTGGCGGACTGTGGAAGAATTTAAAATCCATTCCTTGTCGACAATTTTCGATACCCAGAAGAAAATTTCTTTCAGAACTTGTCGAATTCATGGGTGTACAACGAACGGGTTCATTTGATTTTGAATTTTGAACCTTAGAAAACTAACTTTCAACAAATTTATTCAAGCTCCTCATCCCTGTGAGTACTTTGTTGCTCTAACCTGAAAATTCTTTATCAACCTCGCGAAGCAGGCACCTTCTGACTTCATCTCTAGCAATTCATTCGTGCTTCAGGAAAATTTTATCATCCTTCATGTCTAGGCGTATTTTCCTAAAGAGGAAAATATTTTGTGCCTTAGAAAAAAAATAAATTTGAATCATTTTGCATTTTGAAAATTTTGCCTTGGGAAATTTTTTAATTTCATCTTCATTCATTTTCCTGTGGGGAGAAAATTCTATCAACTTCACTTAGCACATCTGTGCCTTGGGCGCATTATACATATGGAGAACATTTTAATTTTCAGCGCCTAGCTTACTCTTTATTTTTCATCACTTAGCAATACCAACTCTTAAGTCTAGGCGCATTTCACAGTTGAAAGGGAATATTAAATTTCACCACGCCTAGCATACTTCACTTCATCTATCAACTTTATTCCACCACCTTGGGCGCATTTGATACTTCATTAGGAATATCCAACCTGCCAAGCAATATTTTCTCTCATCAATTTTATTTCACCACCCTTTGATCACGCTTCATCCTCAAGACTTATCTTTCACATGGTGCATATTACATGCCATGGAGGAATAACCTCTACGACGCCTTCTTGTGACCTTTTAACTTCCTTCCTTTTGTCTTTACTTACCTCACTTGGGCGCATATAGCATGTAGAGGAGAATAACTTTCTAACGCCCTCCCTTTTGACTTGTTGACCTCTCAAATATGGGCGCATTTTGCATGATGAGAAGGATGACTCTTGAGCTTATTTATTTTCATCTTCACATACCTCTTCTTGGGCGCATTTGGCACTTGATAAAGAATGAAAGCTTGTTGACTCTTCTTGACTTTCTTGAGAGGTGGGCACATTTTGCCATGTGAGGTGGATGAGAGTTATACTTAGAAAATTTTCAAACACTCCTATCTTGCATGAGGGCGCATTTCATCATAGGTGGAGGATAAAATGTCACACCTTAGAATATTTCTCACCACACTCCTCAAGTGGGCGCATATGAGCATGTGTGAAGGATGACCCTTGGGCTTCCTTATTTTTGTCTTCACATGGCCTCTTTTGGGCGCATTTTGCCATGTAAGGTGGATGAAAACTTTGACTTCTTCTTTGAATTCTTTGACCCTCTTGTTGCATGGGCGCATTTGGCCATATGTGAAGGACGAGTTCCATACTTAGAGAATTTTTTTAGCATATTGCTTGCATGTGAGGGCGCATTTTGGCATAGGAGAAGGATGAAGTTTAAACTTAGAATTTTTTTCTTGATGCCTCTACCACCTTGGGCGCATTTCATGCAGGGAGGTGGATGAAACTTTATGCCTTTGGAATTTTTTGTTAAACTTCTTCATCAAGCAGGGCGCATGTAGGGGTGGCAGGTGGATTTTACCAACACTTAGATTTTTTTATCACCCACTTGTTCCTCTTTGGGCGCATTTTGATGTATGAGCAGGATGAAACTCAACATATAAATATTTTCTTGACTTCCAGCTAAAGTGGGCGCATTTCCTGGGTGCTGCAGGATGAAACTCATGCCTTAGCCATTTTTCCTGACCTCTGCCAGCTTCTCCATGCCTGCTATTTATAGTAAGTCCTTCAATTCTTGCATCTCTGAAGCTCGGAATGATTTGAAATTTTGAACACTGGATCTTCACGACCTTGTTACCCTGTTGACACTGCTATTCTGAGCTGGCCTGCTAAAAATAGCATATTTCCGAAGGTAGTTGGCTATTTATAGTAACTGCTTGTTTCTGATACCTCCACAACTCCGTTTGATTTGAAATTCGAATGATGCGCCCCTCACCACGTGACCTGTTTGCTGACATCGGCGCCTGCTGCTGACTTGCTATTTTTAGCTAGTTTCTGAAATGACTTACTATAAATAGTAAGTGCTCCGTTTGCCTTCAAATTTTACCAACAGATAGCTTGAAGGATGCTGATCGTGGTGGTATACACCGGTTTTCGAAAATTCTGACTTTTTACCCCTCTTTTCAGGCCCCGAAGCTGGAAACCCTAATTCATCTTGCATGCATATCAAACGACCTCTGTTTGTCTTCGTTTCTGTTGCATTGTGATCAGCTCGTGATTCTAAAGTGCTGGGAGGCGGCTGCTGGGATGCAACTACTAAACATAGTAAGTTCCTAAATGGGTGGTTATTTCCATTTGCATGTTATACTGTCGCGAAGGTTTTCGAAAACCCAGAAGGAATATGCAGACATGCAAAGAAAACCCCGACATGCAAACCCTAAAAATAGCCTCTGAAGGCTGAACTCTGAAAGTTGTCATCTCACTTTGCATGTTATACTGTCGCGAAGGTTTCCGAAAACCCAAAAGGAATATCCAGGCATGCATTGAAAAACTCTGCATCCAAGCCCTGAAATCTGCTCTGGAAGCTGAACTGCTAAAAAGAGTAAGTTGTTTGTTTCAGCTTAAATTTTGCACACGAGCAGCTTGATGTGTTCTGAATGCAGTGTGACTGTTAAAACTTCGAAAGTGTTGAGAAACTGCTCCGAATTACACACTTACTAAAAATAGTAAGTGACTGGAATCTGATGAAATTTCAATGGAAGCTTGCTGGAAGCACACCGACATCAATGTCAATCTTTGTTTTCAATTTGTTCACCTCACTTGACCACAAACTGGTTGGAAAGTTGAAAACCCTAATTTTACTGACTTGGCCAAAATTTCACGTTTAAGCTCGATGACGGACACACCCCGAAAGACAGACAAAAGAAAGAGAGGGAAAGAGAGAGAGGGGGACAAAAACCAAAGCCAAAAGACCAGAAACGGAGCAAAAATTAGGGGTCCCCATTTTGAATGGGGCGATGTGTGAAAAGGTCACAACACTCTCATACAAACTTGGGTCATGTTTATCCAGTGATCCAATTGAACATGTTGGAAGGCATTGACAACTCGACACTCAAGAATCTTGATTGCTTAGGTTTGCTCGCAAAAGCATCTATTCTTATCACGGTGTTCGATCTTGAGTTCGTCATTGCTTGCATTAAGCATTACGACTCATCTATGAGACAAATCAGATCAGCTGATGGGAGAGTCATTTGCAGCCTCAAGCCGAGGGATATTGAGAAGTGCTTTGCCATTCCACCTCGTTCAAACAATTTTGTCTTAGTCATGGAGGATTGCGACAAGATATGGCATGGAGACAAAGAAAGATCTTAGAGAAAGGTTGTTCAAAGGTGGCTAAAAGAATAGAGAACCAACTTGCTGAAGAAGCTTGGTCGTGGGGAGTTCAAGAACGAGGTCGCTATCTTTATAACTTTGCTCAACTGGATTATAGGTCAAGAGGAGGCTCATATTTTCCGATTGTGGATGTTCTATGTCATTTCCCGAATTATTGACAATAAGGAGCACTTTGACTGGGCTATGTTGATCAACGAAGTCATTCACTAGCAAATCACAAGATTCCTTAAAATCCATGAGTTTCACATGGTTTCTTATCTTGTCTACTTAATTGCATTCCAAGGAAATTTTAGAACTTTGAAGACCATTGGAACCCTTGGCGTTCAACATGTTCACGAATACTTCCCACAATTGGAGTTCTCAAAGGTTGAACAGGATTTCAAACAGGTGAATGATCACTTCTTGATGAAGACAATTAGAGACCTTGATAATGAGATGCACATTAGAATATCGGTCGAGGCAGAATCAACAATGGAGAGTTGGGCAGATTGGTTCATCCAGTTTCCCACTTTCACATATATTCGAGTGTATGGTTACACTGGAGAGCCTATGATGCTACCTAGATATCCGTTGGACAAGGTCTTGTTCATGGAGTTCCTGAGACAGGTTCACGATGTCCACTCTTTTCTTCACAATCGGCCCAAGCAAGTGTTCACCTTTCCTTTTGGATTGGGTATTTTCAAACGTAGGACGGCTGTTGATTGCAAGTTGATGAGCAATGAGTTGTCAAAACTCAATCTCAAGTATCTCACTGAGAAGCGTTCCTATGATCCTTTGGGTCACTATGCAGCTCAGTTGGAGCGAAGTCAGTCACATAGGCCAGCACTTGAGGACTTTTGGGTCAGCTGTGAAGATGAATTTGAAGTGCGCAAACGTCATTATTGTAGACTTACTCTTCCTCAACTTGCTGATTTTCTATCAAAAGACATTGAAGGTTTGTCAGATGATGATGGAGAGGTTTTACTTGGCACATTCGTCGAGGATCAAGTTGCTTGCCAGCCACTTCGCCAACCAGATTGTTATATCAGGGAGAATACTTTAGTTGAGGAGCTGTCGAGAGGAGTTGTTAAGACTAGCATGTATTTCTTGGACAACAAGAGAAGGCGGAAGGTAGTTCCAATTGCAGAGCTGCTAGTGGTGTTTTCTTCACTACTTTCGACATCAAGGTCGAGACCTAGAGTTAAGACCATAATGCATCCACCTAAAGGTGTCAGAGTTGGTAGAAACACAAAGGGAAGGAACACATGTAAGCAAAAGCAAATTGAGAAAGCGTCGGAAGTTCCAATAGAGCCAGTTGTGCAAGCTAAAGCTGGTTCTTCATCTCCTGGTTAACCATTTTCTCCTTGGTCATCTCCCATCTAGATTGATATTGACTCAGAGCTAGAATTGCCGATTTGTGAAACTTCAGTACCAATTGATCCACCAAAGGTTGACACAGCTGTAGTAGTTTCACCTAGAGAGGTTGACATTGATCACTTGTGTTGGCTTGAGAGGACTTTGGGAAGAAGAAGGCGGAAGCTTTCCTATTAGCTTGATTTATCTGAGTTTGGCAGTCCCTATCAGGATAGGTCAAAAAAAGAAGAGCAAGAAGCAGGTACACATAGAGAAGAATCTTGAGGTAGAGATCATTGTTGAAGTTGGTACACCACTGGAAGGCAACAGTTTGGATGAAGTTGAAGTTGGTGATTTCACCTTTGTCAAAGCTAATCTTGGCAGGAGCACACGACGCGTGGACGTGAGCCTCTTTAAGGTTGCTGCAAGTAATCTTGAAGAGAAAGTCATGAAGGATGGAGAAGACAAGGCAGCCCTCAAGGCTAAGAATAAGTAGCTATGACAGTATATCTTGGATTTTCTTCATGGAACCTCAAGCAGGGTGGCTATTCTTCCACAATTTCGAGAGACACCTGTAGCTCAACAGAAGCTGGGTCAGTTAGTCAATCGTGAAAAGCTCTTGGACAACTAGGTCGAGGATTTCATTGTTGCAGGCAGATACCTTCTCACAGAGTTGTATCAATTGAGGTATGAGGCACATGATCTTCGTTAGGGAATCCAACGACTTGAATTGACTATGGATGAGGGAAAATCGAAGGACTTGGTTCTTATTTCTGAGTTGGTAGTTGCATACGACGCTGTTGTAGAAGATGAGGATAAAAGAAAGCTTTTCGCTTGGAGAGAACAACACCTCTTCAAAGTGGAAACATATGAAAGAATCTCTACAAACCTGGATGCAATCAAAGAAAATGTTGCCGAAGCACTCAACCTTGTGAGCGGATTTGTCACTCAAATCCCATGCCATTATCTTCATGAGAATGATAATTACATTGATCTCGATGTTGTGTTAACTGAGTTCCAAAATTTGGTTCATGAGGGTCTTGATGGTGAGCTTGTGGCGTCCAAATTGAATCACTTCTCGGTGATGTCAACAAGCTTCAACAAGTTAGCCAGAGAAATCAAAGAGTGTCAGAGAATGATCAAGGATGGAGAGAAGGCATTGTACAAGCAATCTATCATTTTGGATAGTATCAGAGTGCCAGAAGAGGAGACAGTTAATGAGTTCATGGAGGAGATGATTGCTCTAAACGGCTTGGAGTAGACAGACAAATGGATCTCCCAGTTATTTCTGAGGATAGAGTCATAAGCAACAGTCAACTCAACGTCATTCTTGAGTTTTGATTGCTGATTTCATGCATGCTTATCTCATCTTCGGGATATCTTTTGGAGGAGGTCGGACTTTCAGTTAGGATCCAGTTATTGATGTTAGTTATCAGTTGACTTTTCATTTCAATAAGGACTTGTGTGTTGCAAACGTCCATTTAGTTTAATTTTGTTTTAGTTAACTAATGGTAGTTTTCTAGTTAACTATACAGTTGCATACTTTTGGGTTTAGCAATAAACTCTTGCATGCTTGCAAGACTGATTGTAAACTCAAGGAGATTTTAGGGTTCCTTACTCCTTGAAGTTTGATAAAGAAGAGCACCCTTGCTCATTTGTAATTAACTTTTGTTGTGATAACAAATTGTTGTGCCCACCTTGCCGTGCAATATTGCTATTTTGTATCTATTCACTTGGTTAAATATAATGCTGGTTTGATTGTTCATTGTGTGTGTGTTTCGTTATGCAATTTGCTGTCCCAGTTTTATTCTTGTTGTGATTAATGTTGTACTGAAAATAAATTTTTGCTTCAATAAGGCATTTTGATCAAAATGGTCTAAATCATGTAAAATTGTTGTCAAAAGTCCGTTTTAGGTCAAAAAAATGTAGTCTTTTTGTGGGTTTATGTCAAGGAAGATACTTGCAAAATTTTGAAAATTTGAAAATTAGGGTTTCGTACCCCTGTTTTTAGGAAAACCCTTGAAAATAGGACCTTTCCAAAATTAGTTGAAAATGATTTTGATAGGATAATTTTACTTCACGATCACATTGGTCAAGTCAAAATCACTAAATTTTTTGTTGTACTTTGGTGGGTCTACTTCATTTTTTCAGGAGAAAAGCTAGGACCTCTGCAACCATTAATGGTAGATGATTAGAAAGATGCTTCAAGGAAGAATCCATGGTGAAAGATGATCAAAAAGATGCTTTTTGATCGAGGGGATTCTCAAAGGTTGAAAAATGTTGAAAATATTCTAAGTCTGGAAGATGCACGCCTTGCTACAAGAAAGGTGCTACGTAGTCCATGCCTAAGTCATTTTTCCAACACCCGCACATGCAGCATGGTGAAGGTGATTGCTAAGATGCACGCGTTCGCGTTGTTGACGACAATGCTCAAAGTAGTCAAGCTACACGACAAACGCGAAATGCGAGGAGATGAATATTTTTAAAGAAAATGATGAAAATGCAGCCAAAAGAGCCCCTGCTGGCTAGGGGCGCCCATGAGTTCAGAAAGTCTAATGCATCTATCAAGTTTTTCCGAGACAGTCATCTTCTTCGTAATTCTGCCAGCTTTACTACGGATCGTCAAGCAAATTCAACAGATTCATCAAACGTTGTCAAATGAAGGCAAGGAGGTACTAAAAACGAAAGTCATCAAAGACGGCAATCAATCATGGAAAAAGAGCCCCTACTAACTAGGGGTGCCCAAGAAACAAAGCTATCAGATACTAGTCTATGGATTGGCAGCCTCCAGATGATCTCCCAAGATTCAGCTCAGCTTCGTGATGGATCCAACAACTAACTCACGAGACGTATCAAATGACGACAGTTGTTGATCATCCGAGCATGTGAAACGAAGGGTAAATCAACGAGCATCAAAGACAAAGAGCCCTTGTTGGCCAGGGGCGCCCATCATTTTGGGCAACCGAATGAAGTTTCAGCAGCTATTTTTTGCAAGGCATTTGTTCAACATTCTTTCAGCTCCACGACCAATCTAGTTGCAAGCACACAAGACTTGTCAAGCACTCACAAACAAAGATCAATCGTAAAATGTTGGAAGCAAAGGAAAAATGAAAGACAAAGAATTGGCTAAGTCTAAAGGAGAATGCAACTTTCTAGAAATAGGCACCCAACTTTTTGGGCAATTAGATGTAGTCTACAAGCTTAGTAACCTCCAGGATGCCCTGCTTCGTTTTGATCAATCTCAACAATGACACTGTCAGTGAGTTCAACAGATAAATCAAACATTTGATGACAGAGATCAAACTGGGAGCATTTGTGAAATTTTGCAAACTGAAAATAACAAGTCAAAAGGTCAAAGGCACCCTTGCAAGCCAGGGGCGTCCAAGATTTTAAGGTACCTAAATCAACTTTCAGGATTTGCAAAGCCAGTCATCCTCTCCGGGACTGAACTGGTTATCCATCCCATGTTTCAGCAAGATCACCAGAATCATTAGTCATTGGTGATCTTATATCAGAGCACTGATGGTCAAACTAGAGGAATTGAAGAACACTCAAGAAATTGGCTAAGTTTGGTAAAAAAATGCACCTTCTTGGGAAAAGGCGCCCAAGAACCAGAGGCACCAGACTCAGGTTTTGAGCTTTGCGGCTCCCAAGCACTCTTCATTAGAGTTGTTCCATCTAAGCAATGGATCTGTCAGCAACACCTCAGGATCAACTGAGCAACCAAAATCAGAGATTGAAAGGAGGCACTTCGTCACAAAAAGAAGAATTAAAAATGTTCAACTCCTCAAAAAGGGATGCCTAAAGTCAAACTAGATCAATTGACTGAAGTTAGGATATTTTGAAGGCTTTTCATGTCTAAAACTTCCCCAAGTTAGTGGAAATTAGTGCTTTGAACTCCAGATCAAACAGATGAACTGCTCAATCATGTGTTGGCACCCAAACTTGATTGCTTCAACATCAAATGATATTTATCAAGCCTAGGTGTCATTATTCAACATTTGTCTTTGCAAGTTGAAGCCAAGAACAAGCATTTTTCTTCTCCAACGTTTTTTGAAGATCTAACAAAGTGGTTTTCATTGTTCTTCATATTTTCAAAAATCAGTTGCACAGAGGGACAATTTATCAGAGGTTGCATCTTCAGGCATAATTATTCTTGAAGACCTAGATAGGCAGTTGATAACTTCCAAACTTCTTCTTGTCTTTTTCCTCTATTCTTGTCTTAGATCTTCTCGCATGTCCAAATAAATGGAGGTTATTCACAGATCTGACTTTCTGGGTATGATCAACACAACTTTTTCAACAAAACCCATGTGTTAGATTTTTCTAGAAACAGTAACCTTGCTGCCCCTATTTTTAGGGTTTTCTGAAAAAAGTCACAATTTTGAAAATCAAACAAACTAGGTTTGCTCAACATTGAAACGCCTACAATACCCAGGTGTCAGATTTTTTCAGAAAAAATACTTCTTGACGGGGGGCTATTTTTAGGGGTGTTCAGAAAAGTTGTTTGAACATATCCTTGTTTATAGTCATCAGTTGAGTTTTTCATAATATAGCACTCTCAAGTTGAAATCAAGACCAAAATGGTCCTACTTCACGACTTTCTAAAAACACTCGGCACAGACATGCATCAAGTGAAGCCTGTAGTCAAGTTGGACGCCTTGGAAGGCATAAATTACATCACTGTTCAATGGATAGCGAAAATGTGGAAGGTAGTCATTACAAACATAGAGCTGCCACAGATTACTACCACACTACCTTCCACAATTCATGTCAACAAGGTTGGATGACGCAGGCTGCAAAGAAGATAGAATATCAAGAGCAGATTGCGAGTGGTGAAGAAATGTTGCGACGAAACGTCATCATCTTGCACAGTATTAGTTGCCTAGATGCAGAGGCAGTCAACGACTGGTTAGAGGAACTGTTGACTAGATGTGATGAGGTGTAAAACACCCAGTTAGGATGTCCTACCCTCCAAAATAGCATTTACAACAAATAGGAGTTAACTTGATGCCTCTTTCCAAGTTAATTCATTGTCCCATAGATCATGCATGTCTATTTCCACTAATTATGGATGTCTATTTTGGACTTCCACTAATTATGGATGTCTATTTTGAACTTCCACTAATTATGGATATCTATCTCCACTAATTGTGGATGTCTATTTTGGAGACACTTTTCTATTTGGAGTTCTCTTTTAGTTTAGTTTCAGTTATCTAAAGTAGATTTCCAGTTAACTATTAGGTTACCTACTTTTAAACATAGGAATAAATCTTGTTGATTGATTGGCAAGAACTCAGTGTTAACTCAAGGAGACTTTAGGGTTGCGTACTCCTTTGAGTTCTATAAATAAGAGCCTTTGCTCATTATTTTGTAACTTTACTTCACGACAGCAAAACGCTGAGCTAAAAAGCCTTCGACTTTGTTCACTTAGTATATGTTCTTGAATCGTATTTGTTATAGTTAAACACCAAGTACAACTTGTGTTCTCTATATTCAGATAGGTGTATTCAATCCATGTTCATGTATTCTTGGTTGATCGCTTCATGTGTGATTGTCTCTTTGACACAAGTTGTTGTCCCAAAGTGTAACCTTTGATTGAAGATTGAGATAATAAATCAGGAGAGCTACCTTGCCTTTGATCTAAAAATCTAAAAATTTATCATTGTATGTTATTTTCAAAAATCTAAAAATCTATCATTGTATGTTATTTTCAAAAATCTAAAAATCTATCATTGTATATTATTTTCAATAATCTTCTTATGATCTACACCTCGGAAAGATCATTGTCTCTCCTTGGGAATTTAGGCAGTAAGATTATCGTTCTTTGTTGTTTCTAATAGTCTACATTTCAGCGTATGCCTTGGAAAGGACATAATACCTCCTTGGGAATTCTGAGATATAGCCTACCATTTGAAGATTACTTGTGTGGATTCTATTTCGGTGTAAATTTGGAAGTTCAGAGCCTTCAAATGCATTCTGAGAGACAGTTCGTATAAGTGATCGAACCATTATATTCCCGCTCCTATATTCTCTTACTCTGTTTATCTAGAGGAGATAGGATAGATTAAAAGTTAGCTTAGTTGTAGTTAAGATCTACAGGAACTGGAGAAAACCTTAGGTGCAATGCATTGTGCTTTATGCATCCTTTTGCCCTGCCGGTGAGTAAAAAGATAGGAACTTTAGTTTATTGTACTTTTTACGCAAACATCAGCAAAAAGAGGGAGCTTCCCCTCCTAATTTGAAGAGCAATTACTAACACACTTGCAATAGCTGATTGTTTCCAATAAGCACTCCAAAGGTGCTATTTGAAACACCAACAATTAATAAGCTTTGTTTCATATCAACACCTCGGATAGGGGTTCCTCCTCCTTGGGAATTTAGAAGTAGAGTTTATCATTTGATGTTGTGATTAATAGTTTTTCTTTAATAACTACACCTCAGATAGGGGTTCCTCCTCAAGAATTTAGAAAGAAGGATTGTCGTTTAAGTGTTGTTTCCAATAAGCTTGTTTCATATCTACACCTTGGATAGGGGTTCCTCCTCCTTGGGAATTTAGAAATTAAGTTTGTTGTTTGATGTTGTTACCAATAACCTTTATTTCAGCCTACGCCTTAGATAGGGGTTCCTCCTCGGAAATCCTGATACAAAATTTATCATCAAATACTCCCTACTCCTAAGTCCTCATGCTTTGTTTTCTTGATGAAATAGGATAGTTAAAGCATTAGTTTAGTTGTAGTTAAGAATCTGCAAAACGAGAGAAAAACCTTAGCTGCAATGTATTGGTTTTCTTAACCTTGTGCCTCTTCCAGCTAAGTCAAAAAGATAGGATTTAGTATAATTTACTTTTTCATACATATCAACAAAAGAGGGAGCTTCCCCTCCTAATTTGAAGAGCAGTTAATATATGCATAGCTATCCGTTGCTAATACGCACTCCAGAGGTGCAAATTGTAACGCCAACATTATGGAAATTGAACATGGAGATTGAAGGTTAGTCTCTCAATTATTCATGTAAGAAACATATTGTCTTTGCTAATTAATCACAATGTGGTTGGATGTCTCTATAATAGTATACATGTGTTAAAGCATAGTTATTAGCATCAAACCTAAGTTGCCGGTTTTGATATGGGGTCGATTATGGGTATGGGGTTTGTTGTGACCTTTTTCACACATCGCCCCATTGCAAATGGGGACCCCCTAATTTTTGCTTTATTTCAGACTTTTGGCTTGATTTTAGTTAGTTTTCCTGTTCTCTCTCTCTCTTTCTGTCCCTTTTCTACTGTCTGTCTTTCGGGGGATGTGCCCATCTAATGTGAGATTTTGGCTAAGTCTAAGAATTAGGGTTTTGAACTCTCCAGCCAATTTAAAATCGAATGAAGTAATCAAGTTGAAATCTAACCTTGGCGTGGCAGTCAATATGCTTCTAGCAGGTTCCCAGCTAAGTTTCATCAAATTCCGACAACTTACTATTTTTAGTAAGTGTGTAATTCAGAGCATTCCTTCAACATTCTGGAAGTTTCGACAGTCACACTGCATCCAAAACATGTCAAATTGCTCGTCTGCAAGTTTTCAGCTGAAACAGACAACTTACTATTTTTAGCAGTTTAGCTTCCAGAGCAGATTTTAGGGTTTATATGCAGAGTTCTTCAATGCATGTTTGGAGATTCTTTCTGGGTTTTCAGAGACCTTCGTGACGATATAACATGCAAAAGCGAGATAATGACTTTCATAGTTCAGCCTTCGGAGGCTATTTTTAGGGTTTGCATGTCAGATGATTCCTTGTGGGTTTTTTGAGGGCTTCGCAGTGGTGTGACATGCAAAGCAAGGTGATCAATATTCATTGACTTACTATTTTTAGCAGGTGCGTTCGGGTAGCTGCCCAGTGCATCAGAACCACAAACAGGGCGTAGTGCAACAAAAACGAGGTCAAACGGAGGTCATTTGATATGCATGCAAGTCAAATTAGGGTTTCCAACTTCGGGACCCAAAATGAGGGGTAAAAAGTCGGAATTTTTGAAAACTGGTGTATCCCATTGTGTTTAGCGTCTTTCAAGCTATCCACCGGTAAAATTTGAAGGCAATCAGAGCACTTACTATTTATAGTAAGGCATTCCAGAAACTAGCTAAAAATAGTAAACTAGTGTCAGACGCCAGTGTGAACGAGTAGGTCATCCGATGAGGAGCACGACATTCGAATTTCAAGTCAAACGGAGTTGTGGAGACCTCAGAAACAGGCAGTGACTATAAATAGTAAACCACCTTTAGAAGCATACTATTAATAGCAGGCCAGCTTAGGATGCCAATGTGAACAGGCTGACAAGGTCATGAAGATCCTATGCTTAAAATTTCAAAACAATCCGAGCTTCAAAAGTGTGAAAATCGAGGGACTTACTATAAATAGCGGGGCATGGATAAATAGGCAGAAGCAGATGAAAATTTCTAAGTATTGAATTCGTCCTCCTTGACTCCCAAAATGCGCCCTCAAGGTAATAGAAGTCAAGAAAAATTCTAAGGCATGAGTCTCGTCCTCCTGCCACCCCTAAATGTGTACATACAAGGAAGGAAGTCAAGGGGCGTTGAAAGTTTCATCCCTCACCATATGTGATATGCGCCCACTTCAAGGAGGTTGCTAGAAAAACGGCTAAGTGTTCAAATCCTTTACCCCATGTGAAATGCACCCAACTTAGCCTAGAAAAGACAAATTTTAAAAATCCTCTTGAACAAGTGAAATGTGCCATGTTTGAAAGCTAGTCAAATGAGGGTCAAAGGCGTTAGAATTTTATCCTCCACCACATATGAAATGCGCCAAGTGGGCTAGGAAAAAGACAAAAATGGTTGACTTTCTTCCCCTTCCTTTGGATGCGCCCAAGGTGATATGGCATAGGCGTTGAAATAAAGTATTCCCCATGATGTGCTACATGCGCCAAGGTCCAAGGTGGTGAAAATATTGCTAAGGCGTTGATCAAAAATATCCTCCTCAAGGTGCTGGATGCGCCCAAAGTGCATAAATTTTGAAATGAAGTAAAATTACTAAGGCGTGGCTAATATCCTCTTCTAAGTGTGAAGTGCGCCCAAGGTGATGATAAAATATGCTAGGCGTTGAAATTAAAACATCCTTGATGACGTGCAATATGCGCCCAAGGTGTTAAAAGAAAATTGTATAAGTGAGTTGATAAAAAATTTCCTCACCACAGGCGAAATGATTGAAGGTGATTGAAAATTTTTCTAAGGCAAAATTTAAAATGTGCTAAGTGATTTAAAAATTTTCTAAGGCACAATATTTCATCCTCTAGGAAAAACGCCTAAATCTAATGGAGGTATGAAATTTTCAGAAACATGAGTGAAATTGCCAGTGAAGAAGTCAGAGGATGCCAGCTTCACAGGGTTGATAAAAATTCCAAGTCAGAGCAACAAAATACTCACAGGGATGAAGAACTGGATTAAATTTGTTGAAAATGATTTTTCTAAGGTTCAAAATTCAAAAATTAAATGAACCCCTTCGTTGTAGACCCATGAATTTGACGCGTTCTGGAAGGAATTTTCTTTTGGGTATTGAAGATCTTCGACAAGGAATGGATTTTAGTGTCTTCTGCACTTCGCCAAGGCTTTCAGATGGAGAATTTGATTGGCACTTGAAATAATGGAATTTTCCTAAGGGAAATTTAAAATTTTTCTAAGGCAAAGTGAATAAAATGTGTTTTCAAGGTAAAATGTTCTAGACGATGAATTTGAAAGGGATTTCCTAGATGATTTTGGTCGAATTCTTCGTGAGATGAGTCAGAGATGAATAAAAAAGAGAATGTCAGAGCTTCAACTGGTGAATTAAATTTCCTGAGAGGAGTGAATTTGAAGTAAATATTTTCAAAAGTGAATTAAAAATGCCAAGTATGCCAGTCAAGCTAAATCTTTGAAATTCTAGAAGGTCAAGATTCTGGACGGTAGGTGACAAGTGTTGAAATGGCCAGAAGGAGGCAAATTCGAATTCTTGCTGGAAGTAGTGGAGACTTAATGAATTAGCTAAACTTGGCTTCCTTCTAGAATTCGACTTGCCTATATGAGCTGAAAGTTTATTCACTTCTTTTCACCAGCTGAAGATATTCGACTTGAGCTCTGAGTTTGAAGTTGTAGTGCAAGTGAGTGACTGAGTTGAGTGTTGAAGGGGATTGTTGAAGCTGAAGTTTGAAAAGTCTAAGTCTGAAGTTGCTGAAGTGCGAATTTGAAAGGTCCAAGTGTTGAAGTTGCTGAAGGTGAAGGTTGGACGATTTGCTCAAAGTTGCTGCAGCCAACTTAGAAAATTTACTAAGAGTTGAAGTTGCTGAAGCTTGTTGAAAAACTTTCTAAGTGATTGAAAGTTCGAAGTTATCAAAGGAGAAGTTGAGGTTTGTAGATGAAATAGAATGTTGCAACTTCTCAATTTTAAAAAGTCAACTGGCAACCCCTACATATTATTTTATTTTTCTAAGTTAATTGTTGATGACTGTTTATTATTTTGCAAGATGGTTGAAGTAAGAGAAATTGGCAGATATAGCAATGGTGCATCCAGGCAGGCTGTCATCAAGACGCTGAGCAAGCCTTTCATGCCAGAGTCAAAGTTTACTTCGAAGTTGGGTAAGCTGGCTGATACGAATTTGGGCTCTTTCAACATGGAGGCTTTCAAAAATCGGATTATGGGAGTTGCCAATCACTGTCCTTCAGTGACTTCGAACAATATTGTTCGAAGTGGGCTGTATGCAGCAGCTGGATTTCCACCAGCTATTTAGTGCTCGGAGCTGATGATGGAGTGTGCTAATTACTATGAGCCTGAGCACAGGTCAATTATCTCACCAGATGGCCAAGTATTCGCCAACCTCACTCCTGCAGCTATCGGCGAAGCTTTTGGAATTCCAGTACACGAGAGGATGATTTATAAAACAAGAGAGCGTGTTGAACGAATGTATGCTTCTACATTCGAGAGATGTGCAGAGGTGATCAACACTCGCTGGATGAACAAGCCCAAGCCCTCTCATACAAAGTTTCCGAAACAGATTATATCAGATGATTTGAAGCAGGAGTATTGTGACCTGATCATGATGCTGAGTAGAGTTGGAGGCTGTCAAGCATTTATTTTTGAGCCATGGATGTTCTATTACATCAACCTCGTGCTGGAAGGAAAGGAGCACATCAACTGGGCTGTGATGATTAGTGACAATTTGCACGAGCAGCTGCTGAGTCTAAGGAGGACGAAGACTTTTTACATGGGCTCCTACATTATTTACCTGCTGGCTCGTATGACGAAGTATAGAGGGATTTCATATAAGGAGCCTGTTGGTTGTGGTTCTCATCAGTTCAAAATTCATGAGGCTTGTCTGTAGTTGCAGCTGACGAGCACTACCCATTACAAGCGTGTCAATGATGCCTTTACCATGCACATAACGAGATCACTTCAGCAGTAGACTCATCATAGGATCTCGAGGGAAGCTCAGGAGTTGATAGAAAGGTATGGGTGTTGGTTCATTCAGTTTCCAAAGTTTTCTTACATCAGGCTGCAAGGTTTTTCTTCATATCCATATAGGCTGCCTAAGTACCCAACCAATAGAATTTTGATGTTAGAGATATCTAGGAAACTTGTTGCCTACGATAAGATTCAGAAGAGAAAGAAGGGAGGAGTTGACTTCTCGATTGTCATGGGTAATTCAGACGAAGTATGTCCTTCACTTCAGACAGCTAAAGAAGCTGAAAATGAGCTTCAGTTCTTTCATTTTTCCTATCACACCAACAGACAGTATTATGATCCACATAGCAATATCAGATGGATACTGTCAGAGGAGTTCAAGCATTAGGAAAATATTGAGGATTACTGGGCTAGTGCATCAGACGAGGCTGAAGTCAGGAAAATAATGTTTTCGAGGTTGCCATTGGGTATGATCAAGGAGTGTGAAATCATTCCAGTACCGGACCAGATGGATGAGGACATGAACGTTCTCCATCCAGATTATGAGGCAGTGAGAGATACTCCACTTCCACTCTCGGATTGGTCAGAGCCAGAGATAGCTGATTTGGACACACTTTGTATCTCGGTCATGACTTTCACCAGAGCATGGGTCGAGAGGCATGTGAGTAGATTGAAGAGTAGGTCAATTCCTTTGACTTACAACTTGATGGGAGATCACAGGACACCCACTACCAGCAGGAAGAAACAGATTACTCGAGGTCCAGAATCTCGAAGGAAGGAGCCATTTTAGCCGGAACCTCCGAGAGTTGTAGTAGAGTCACCCACGCCATTGGAGACACATTCTCCAAGCATATAGGAGGTTTCATTATTTGCTGATTAGAGGATTGCATTGAATCAGGAACAGGAATTCCATGAAGAAAATTGACCACCAAGGAGAGAATCAGTTGGTCAGAGTGTCAATGCGCCTGCTAGAGATGATCAGCAAGAGGAGGATGAGGAGACTGCTACTGATACTCGCTTTCAACGTGAGTTAGAGACGACACTGGAGGATGATGCAGTTTCAGGAGACACTCAGCCATTAGAGATCGATGAGCCTCGCAAAATGAAATTGAAGTAGAACAAGTCCGTGAAGTAGAGGCAAGAGAGGAGCAGCCATTTGATATACAGCAGGTTGTACCTGATTGGCTCAGAGATAGAATGAGAAGGAGCCCCAGTGAAGAAGTTGATCCGGCAGTAGAGATGGAAGAGTTTTTGAATAGGATCAGCGCGCCTCCACCAAAGAAGAGAGCACGAAAATTTTCAAAGATATCAACTGATGAGGATGGCTGTTGCACCCTTCATGTAGCGGTGCCATGAGTCGATTGTGATCGGGATGAAGCAGTGCCAGAGAATTATGTGATCACAACTATGGAGTTAGGTTGTCCCACAGGTGCACAAATCATTGAGGAGTGTGATAACTCCTATCAGGCACTTAAGGACAAATTGGTCAGAACTGAGGGCAAGTATAAGAAATTGAAGAAAGAGCATAAGACTTTGATAGGATATATGCAGCAGTTGTCTCGTCCTTGTGGGCAGGAGATTCCAGCGATAGAGCTTCTAGATGGGATATCTAGAGCATCAGTTAGTGGCTTGGAGGAGTTGAGGAAGATGGCATAGGAGGCAGACAAATGGGTTATAGGGGTTTGTGCCGAAACAGAGAAGTTCATGGAAGACCTTGCTCATGCTTTCCGGCAAGCTTCCAGCATTATGGCACGGATGGAGGCAGTTGATCAGGCCTGGGGTGATGCTTCTGTCTATCAGAGCAGAGTTATTCAGCGTCTAGAGGCATTAATGCATACTCCTTTGCAGATGTTGATTGATGGAGGGGTCATTCAGGAGGATGATAGGTATAATTTTGCTGGATGGTACTCTTCAGTAGTCACAGGACGTGGTTTCTTTGATGCAGCATAGGCGGATTCGGCTAGAGTCAGGAATGGTATGACGAACATCATTGATCGAGTCCTGAATACTTTAGAGGCAATCTTTGCTAGACGGTTGAATCCTAATGAGGTGACTACTGATGGATTGAGGAGTAGGCTGCCGCCTTTCTTCTCAGAGGTGAGGATTTTCGTGCAGGATGACTTTGAGAATATTTCAAATTTCTCCAGCCTGATTTAGAGTACATAGGATGCTTTAGCTACTTGGAGAAAATCTTGCACGAGGCACTGACAGACGGTTACAGTATTAGAGTTTCAGTTGGATCATATTCCGCCTATCTCAGTTCAGGAGGTCGAGGTTGTGCTTGCTAGGTTCATTGAGTTTGCAGCCAGGGAGAAAGAGAACGGGAATGCACTTTTGGATGATGATCTTCTGGAAGACTGATAGTGGACATTAATTTCCTTTACTATTTTGGGAGTGAGTGGGAATCTTTGATTCATTTATTTTACCACTCCCTATTCTGGCAGTTTTTAGGGTTAGGGCTGAGGTGGCTCAATCTGAGCCATTCATTTGATTGTAATCTGAGCCGTCCATTGGACTTGGCTATCTATAAAAGGGGGAGTCCCCCTCATTTGTACTCATTAGATTAGATTAGAGGAGACATCAGAGAGTAGACATTTTGTTAGAGCAAAGAGATAGTTTGATAGCTTAGCATAGTGTGGAGGAGAAGGAAAGTTTTGTAAGAGATTGTTGTGTAAAACTTTCATAATAAAAGATCTTTCATTGATGGTGAAATTCATCTTTGTTATGAACAACTAGCGAGGTTTCTTCATCCCTTCTACTCCAAGTAGCGTACAGTAGCATAAAGTAGTTGAAAGTAGCATAAGTTTCATTTCATGCAAGTAGATATTAGCTGTGGATTTGTGGTGTTGATCGAGGCAACTTCGTTTTAGTCCATACCACTAGCAGCTTGCTGACGACAAGTTTGCCTTGCGTGGCCAACTGGAGTGTTTTATAAGCCTAACTTCAATTGCAACTCATATCTTGGTATGCGTCATCTTGATGGTATCTTGATGTCGAATTGTAGCTTGAAAATTTCTTGCCATCCCTTTGAAGATTGCACCAACTTTGTGTAAGCTGTCCAATGTGAGGTGGAGCAGAGTTTGGTTGAAGTTTGCCGAAATTGATCCTGTGTCCCGTCCCTAGATAGACATAAATTCTCTAATCCCTACAGCCATTCAATTCTGTTTATTTCTGGTTAGTTTTAGGAAAACGTACCTTATTGCCAAATCATCTGCATTGCATAAATTCCCTTCCAACCATCTGTCTGTTGTCAACTGCAAGCCTTATGAACAATTGTGTAAGTCCCCTCGTGTAAACATCAATTCACAACGAACTGACTGAGGGTATTCCAAAGCATTTCAGAACCTTGGAGTTGAATGTGCGATCTTTCTAGCAATCTTAGCGCACAAAATACTTTGATCAAGAGAGAATGGAGTAGCCTTCGGATTACTTTGTTTTGCTGATTGTTGCGGTCACAAATATCACATCAACAGGGTTTTGGTACGTCAGTATGGTGATTTTTTTTCTTGGGTACAGTACATTTGGGTACAACTGTATATATATATATATATGATAAAATATTATATAATATAATATATATTTATATAATATAATATATATGATATAATATGATATAATATTATATATATCATATAATATTATATTTAATAATAATAATGACATTTGAATCTTTGATAGTATGATACTTCATCATTGATCAATGATATTATGGTAGCCATAAAGATAATTGTCTAAGTTGTTAGTTCTGGTCTCCACTCCCAGAACCCCTCATTATAATCAAGTTTCTTATGTGACAAGAGATCCCAATAGATAGTGGGGGTTGGGAGTGGAGGCCCCATTGGGATTGAAGGGAAACACCCCTCATGGGGGTTGAGGGGCAACGCCCATCATGGGAGTTTGGGGACAACGCCCCTAGTGGGGTCGAGGGGCAACACCCATCACGAGAATTTGGGGGCAATGCCCCTAGCAAGGTCGAGGGGTAGTGCCCATCGTGGGAGTTTGGGGGCAACATCCCCATCGAGGTCGAGGGAAGCACTCATCGTGGGAGTTTGGGGGCAACACCCCCAGTGGGATCAAGGGGCATTGCCCCTTGCAAGGTTAGGGCCAGTGCCCCTGGTGCATTCCTTGTCATGATATAGGGCGGGGTTGAGGGGTAGATCCCCTACCACCAAGCCCAAATTAAGGGCTTTGAAACCACACAAACTTTCAAGGTGCACAACATTTTCACAATTTTATCACTTAATAGTGAAATTAAGTAGTTTGCGATTGTCCTCCATAAAAAAAGACCAGCTACCCTTTCAAAATGCAAAAATAGCATAGGAAGAATGATTTTGTGTGAAATAGAGTTGTGTTTATCAAACAACAAACATAAGAGTGCATGTAGGGTTCAAGGTGCTTTTTAGGATTTTTTTAAATTTTTTCGTTTTAAAAATTATTTTTTCAATAGTTTTTTTGGGCATTCTAAATATTTTCTATCCATAGGAGCATTTGGGAGCGTCTAGGAGTAGACAATGAGCATATTGCGTTTGTTATGGGTATTCCTATGACATACCTATAGTGATTTTGAGAGGGCAAGGACGTTCCTTGCTCGCTCCTAGGATGTTGCCGTTGCCGCTCCTGGGATGATCCCATCACCGCTCTTGAACCTAATCTGGTTGGGTACAGGAACAATAATCAGTTCAGGAAAACCTAGTAGCTTAGCATCAAACTTACCAAAAATTAGAAGGCACAATATCTAGTAAATTCTAAATAACTAAGGAACATGGAAACAATAGAAAAATTGGAGAAGCTATGAAAGATGGAAATTAGTATTGAGCCTTGAAGAGTCAATAGAAATATAGTTGAGATATAGAATACATATAACTCTAATGGAAAAAATTATCTTTTCTATGTCCTTGACTAGCAATGATTTCTTATTTGATGAAACACTAATGTTCTTATAGAATTGTTTTAGGTGTCTAACATGAGCTTGTAAAAACCTATGCCATTGGTTCATTTAACTAAATATTTATTTTTAAACTGCCACCTTTTCTAGTTAAGGGGAATTATCTTTAGGTTGTCTTGGTACATGTGTTCAAATCAACATACAAAACTCAAATAGAAGTAACTTGTCTTTGCATGAAAATCCATAAATTATTTTTAGAATAAATGGCTAGCATAGGTTGTATCAAACAATTTCATTAATATACAAGTTAGTAACTAATATTGGTAAGAAGATATTTAAGTCCTTTGATAGCAGTTGTTTTGTTGAATGAAAGCTCTTTGTCTTACATTAGGATCTCTTCCTTGTGTTTTCAATATATTAAGATCAGTCAAACATCCCTTCTTTCATATTTTATTTTTTCATAGAAGATGTATCTGCTGTATTTTTTCTATTTGCAATTGTTGATTCTTATATTTTGAAATTGGATCATTGTGTTAATGTCAAAGTACTTAGATTTATTTTCCATTTATAAGAAATTGGACTTGTGGGAGCAGAAATCTCAGACTATCTGAGTTTCTTTTGTTTGTGAAGTCTTAGTTTTGACTTTTACTTGTAATTTAGACTGACTTTAGCATTGATGTCCTATGTCCCAGAGATCTATCTTACAATCTATTTTCAGGAACTCTTCCAACCTGGTCCAATGACACAACTTTGAAAGTGTAAGTCAAGAGGGAGTGGATAGCTTTATTGAAATCAAGTCATCAGTTGTACTTTTTCAAGCTCTTTAGAAATGGATTTGACAAAACTCTACTATTGTGCCTCTTTTCCTCTATTTACATCTTTCTTTACTTTCATCTTTTTCAAATATATGCAGCTTCTTTTCTTGAGTAAATGTGTCTATTTTTGGAAACTATATTCAACAAGCTTCTTTCTATGATCTATCAGTTTCATTGGACAACATATTAAATTTAAGTTTCTCTATATGCAGAAATCTGGTAGGAAATTACTTGGAAATAAATGAGACAAATAATGGGTAAGAATATTCCTCCTTTATTGTCATATTTTATTAAATAGTAAAGATGAGGGAAATATTTCAGAGCGAACATTACCGATGCACCACATAAACGGAAAATTGCTACATTATTCTTCTTTAATCTCGTATATTAGGTTATACGGATATGAATCCAAAAAAAATCAGTTAAACTTTAAGCCTGCATCTGTTTGGTATATTCCTAGATATATATAGTTTCTTTAAACTAGCATGAAGAAGCACCATACATTCAAGTCAATGGCAATTTTGTTGACTGCAGACTTGCCTCAAGCAGACTGGCTTGCCTCCAACGGACTTTTCCTTGTAATAAAGGAGCTCCACTGTGTAAGTCACTCAAGTTATTTTAAGTATAGCCAACAGTATTTAGGAGGTAAATAAGACCTTACACCTAGCAGTGGAGATATTATATTTCAGAGCTGGTTTGAATATAAAAGGTAACAAAATTACTACTATGAAAGCTAAAATACTCTAGTTAGGAAAAGATGATAATATCAGACATTAAACCAGTCTTTGAAGGCCATATGATCAAAGGCCCAATAGACAAAAACATAGCAGATATTACAATTCAATGAGAGCAAATACAAGGCCAAAGGGAAAACACATTAAAACATAAAACTTCTGATCCTTGGAGAAACAAAACAACTTGAACACACAAGTAAGTTCTTCAACTTTGTTTTGCTTGGTAAAGTTTTAAGCACTAACTAAATTGGTAAACATTTAAACTTGATGATTTTAATGCACTAGGAAAGATAGTATCAAGCGTAGAATCCTGTTCACCTTAGCATGTACAACAAATACAACACAATGAAGAGAAAATGGAAATACATTAAAAAAAATTATGTCCTGTTGTGACCTTTTTACACATCACCCCATTCAAAATGGGGACCCCTAATTTTGCTTCATTTTGGGTCTTTTGGCTTTGGTTTTGGTTGGTTTTCCTACTGTCTCTCTCGGTTCTGTCTGTCTTTTTGGGGATGTGCCCGTCTTTGGGCCTAAGTTGAAATTTTGGCTAAGTCTATAAATTAGGGTTTTGAATCTTCAGGCCAGTGAGCGAGTTGAAATCTGAGCTTGGCATTGCAATTGGAAGGCTTCAGGTAGGTTCCCACTGAATTTTCACTGAATTCTGACAACTTACTATTTTTAGCAGTCCGGGCTTCAAAGCAATTTTTTAGTGTTTGCATGTGTGCTTTTTCAATGCATGTCTGGAGAACCTTTCTGGATTTTTTGAGACCTTTGCAATGGTATAACATGCAAGCCAAGATTATAACTTCCAACCATTCTGGCTCCAGGAACCATTTTTAGGGTTTGCATGTCTGATTTTTCAGTGCATGTTAGGATATTCTTTATGGGTTTTCCGAGAGCTTCGCGATGGTGTTACATGCAAGTCAAGTTGATGACTTTCTATTTTTAGTAGGTGCTCGCATGTAGACCAATTTTCTGGGTTTTTCTGGGTTTTTTGAGATCTCCCGAGCAATATGACATGCAAACACATTCGACAGTTGGCTGGTCATTTTTTTAGGCACTCCAACAGCTCCCCAACACTTTAGTTTCACAAACAAGGCAACATGCAACAAAAATGGGGTCAAACGGAGGTCATTTGAGGCGCATGCAAGTTAGATTAGGGTTTCTAGCTTTGGGACTCAAAATGAGGGGTAAAACTCGAGAAAACTGAAAAACTGATGTATCCCATCGTGATTAGCATCCTTCAAGCAGGTCACTGGTAAAATTTGAGCACAATCTGAGTACTTACTATTATAGTAAGTCACCTCTAGAATTGGGCTATAAATAGCAGGCCAGCATAGGAAGCCAGTGTGAACAGGTCAAACAGGTTGCGAGGATCCCATGGAGCGAATTTTAAGTCAATACAAGTTGCAAAAGTTCAAGAATCTAGAAGTTACTAAAAATAGCAGGGCAACACGAATGACAGGTGTGAACACGACAATTAGGTCATGAGGTCCCAGGCTGAGTAAAAATCAGGTCTTCAGAAGTGGAAAATCCATGAAAATCACAAGGGCTTCAAAACTTTCTATAAATAGTAAACAAAGGCGAGTAAGCATGAAAAGTTTCTAAGTCTGAAAGTTGAAGCTCCAGCCTCCAAATATGCCCAAGGTAGGGTGATGAAGAAAAATGCCTAAGTGTTGAGGAATGGAAGTGCACAGGCCTAAATGCACCCTCATTTGGAAGCCACCTCATGAAAATGCACCCAAGTCAAGAAAAGTCTAAGGAAAGGAAAAAAAATGGCAGTACACCCCTTCATATGCGCCCAAGCTGACTAGGAGGTGAGAAATTTTTCTAAGTAATGAAAAGTGGCAAGCCATCCCCCAAAATGCGCCTAAGGTTGAGAAGGAGGCATGGAAATTTTCTAAGTGTTCAAAGAATGGCAGGAGAGGGGGTCAAATGCGCCCAAGTCACCAAGGTGTAGGATGGCGAAAGAAAAAGTTTCTAAGGCATTAAACTCCTTGAGGACCCCCTATATGTGCCCTTGATGAAGGAGGCTGGAAAATATTTGCTAAAGCTAGAAGAAAATTCCCTGACACCCCCCTAAATGTGCCCTTGGCATGAAACAAGTTGGATAAGATTTTTCTAAGTTGTAAAATGGTAGTGGACCTCTCCAAATGCACCCATCTTGAATAGGGAGGTGTTTGAAAATATTCTAAGTGAAGAAAAATTGCCTGACCCCAACTCATATGTGCCCAAGATTGAGAGGAAGTTAGAAATTTTTCTAAGTATGCAAATTGGAAGCACACCCTCCAAAATGCGCGCAAGTTAGAAAGGGGTTAGATAAAAGGTTTTCTAAGTTGTAAAATGGATGTAGACCCTCCCAAATGCACCCACCATGGAAGAGGCTGACTTGAAATTTTTCTAAGTGTGGAAATTGAAGCTCAAGGTAGTGAATGTTGTAACAACCTATCCAGTCTATAGTTTAAAATTTCAACTGTCAACTAACTTTCAGCTGAGCTGCAACTAACTTGTTTAATTATAATTATATTAAATTCCTTAAGGCCAAGTTATGATTTTGATACACTGTCTTACACCGACTCAAGGTTGATGATAAAATTGATCCATTGTTAACCAAGTCCTTTCCCTGACAATATTTCCCTTTTCTCTCATGGCGTCGGCAATCTTGCATCCACTGACAAGGATTGTGGTTAGATTGTTCTCAATGTTTATAAATATATTTATATATATATTTAAATATAATCTCATGATCACATTCATCTTCACGTGAATAATAAATTCACTTGCAAAATTAAAGATTGTTAACATTTTAGTTACGATAAATAAAACATCTATTTTATTCTTAATTTCACATTCACATGAAAGTAGTTACTTGCAACTAACATAACGACCATAATTCCATTGTCATTAACATGTTTGAGTCAGAGGGGATGTAACATACTCTTCCCCTTAAGAATCATCGTCCTCGATGATTGTTTATTCAAAGTCTCGAATTTAAACATAAACATAAATATAATGTTCTCAATTGTTCATCAAAGATAAGGAAATTTTTGATGGTTTTCTTCATAATTCTCCCAAGTGACATTTACTTAGCTTTTCTATCTGTTAATAGTTTCCACCAATCTTTCCTAATCGGTTTGATTTGTTTAACCATTCTAACAACATTCATGGACTAATGCTAATCCTATCTTCTAGCTTACCTAGCTTACAGGAATTCGACATTTTATTTCTATCCAATGTTTCAAATGGAATCGTCTGGATAGCAGAATTATAAGTCATTATAACAAACACCATAAAGATGGTTGCTCTTCCTTAGTATAGCAATCAATTACCTTTAACACAGGTTTACCAAGAGAATTTTACTCAAGCTTAACATCAACCTTCACTTTTCTAGCTGAAAGGTTTTTATCAAGCATCAGTTTCATTTATCTAATGCATTTTTTTTTTTATTAAATTGTTATGTAAATACAAAAGAAAGATTAGGATTCCCTTTGCAGTTTAACTATTCTCCAAGACTCGGCATGCCACTGAAAGGAAGATTTTTCCCCTTCAGTTGCCATTTGAGCTCTGGTGTGTACCCCCACTTAACCAACTCTGTCACAATACTAAGGATACTGTTGTGACCTTTTGACACATCGCACCATTGCAAATGGGGACCCCTAATTTTTTGTTCGAGTCTTTTGGCTTGGTTTTTTGGTTTGTTTTGTTGTCTTCTCTCTTTTGTTCTATCTGTCTTTCTGGGGATGTGCTCGCCGTTGAGCTTGAACATGAGTTTTGGCTAAGTCTATAAAATTAGGGTTTTAAGTCTTCTGGTCAGTTTAAAGTCAAATGGAGTGAATAAATTGAAATCTAAGCTTGGGACTGCAATCAGATGGCTTCTAATAGGTCCCTAGTAAAGTTTCATCGAATTCTGACAACTTACTATTTTTAGTAAGTACCTGATTCGGGGCATTTTCTCAACACTTTTGAAGTTCCGATCGTTACACTGCATCCAGGACACGCCAAACTATTTGTCTGCAAGTTTTGAGCTGAAACAGACAACTTTCTATTTTTAGCAAGGATCAAGACCTTTTTTTAGGAGCTGTCTTCAGATGCTATTTTTAGGGTTTGCATGTTGGAATTTTCTATGCATGTCTAGACATTCTTTGTGGGTTTTTCAAAAGCTTCGCAGTGGTATAACATGCAAATTAGGATTAGTATTTTTTTTAGGAGTTGTCTTCAAAGGCTATTTTTAGGGTTTAGCGCATGTCAAGTTATTCTTTATGGGTTTTTTGAGACCTTCGCAATGAGGTAACATGCAAGCAGAGTTGATCACTTTCAGAAACTTGCTATTTTTAGCCAGTGTTCACATGTTGATCATTTTTTTGGGTTTTTCTGGGTTTCTTGAGATCTCTCGGGTTGTGTGACATGCAAACTCATTCGGCAGCTGATTGGTCATTTTTTCAGACACTATTTTTAGCAGGATCATTCCGGTAGCTGCCCAACACCTCAGTATCGCGAACAGAGCAAAGTGCAATAGAAACGGGGTCAAACGAAGATCATTTGATTGACATGCAAGACAGATTAGGGTTTCTAGCTTCGAGACCCAAAATGAGGGGTCAAACACCAGAATTTCCGAAAACCGATGTATCCCACTGCGATCAGTATCTTTCAAGGATTCCATAGGTGAAATTTGAAGGCAATTCGAGCACTTACTATTTATAGTAAGGCACTCCAGAAACAGGCTATAAATAGTAAGTCAGTAGCAGGCGCCAGTGTGAACAGGCAAGTTAACCCATGAGGATCACACCAGTCGGATTCCAAGTTAAATGGAGTTGTGGAAGTCTCAAAATTAGGCAGTTACTATAAATGGTAAAACACCTCCAGAAACGTGCTATAAATAGCAAGTTAGCACAAGATGGCAGTGCAAACAGATCAACTGGGTCATCAGGGTCCTGTGGTTGAAATTTCAGATCAATCCAAGCTTTAGAAGAGTGAAAAATTAAGGACTTTCTAAAAATAGTAGGTCAAGGCAAGCTGAAGACATCATGAACAATCAACCTTAAGTCTGACGAAAGCTGGGAAATTCATCTAAGTCTAATGAAATTGAAAGTAGCCCTCCTCAAATCCACCTTAGCAACTTGGGAGAGCTCAAGATTTGTTTAAGTCTGGAAAATTGGAAGTAGACATGTTGAAATGTGCCCTAGCCTGAGAGATGACTGAAAATTTTACTAAGTCTTGCAAATTTGAAGCACACCCTTTAAGAAGCGCCTTAACTTGAAGGAGAAGTGTGAGAAATTCTACTGAGGGATGAAACTAGAAGCTCACCCATGGAAATGTGCCCTTGGAAGGTTGAAAGGCTGAAAAACATTCTAAGTGTCTAAATTGAAAGCTCCTACCCACATATGCGCCTTAGCTACTTGAGGTGGATTAGAAAATTTACTAAGTACTTGAAATCTGAAGCTCCCATCCCTAAATGCGCCCTTGAGAGAAAATGAAAGATGAGTGGATGTGAAAATTTCTAAGTGATAGAAAATGGAACCTCAAGGTAGTGAATGCGCCTACACTTGAAGAAGCATTGGAAAATTTTCTAAGTGTAAAAAATGAAAGTTGAAGGGTCCAAATGTGCCTAAAGGAAAGAAGGTGACTCAAAATCCTTCTAAGGCATTTAAACTTGAATTGCAGACCCTTAAATGTGCCTTAGTTTGATGGAGTGTTGAAAATTTTCTAAGGAAAGTAAACTCAAAAGTATAGAGGATCAAATATGCCTTGACTTGGAGGAGAAGTTAGAAAAGTTTCTAAGTACATGAAATTGAAAGCTCTAGGTCCTAAATGCGCCCTTGATTGGAAGAAGATGTCTGAAAATTTTCTAAGTGTAGAAAGCTAGAGGCTTGAAGGGCTGAATGCGCCTAGCATGACAAGGGATGAGAAAACCTTCCAAGGCACTAAAAATGAAAAGTAGAGAAGGTCATATGTGCCTAGCTAGAAGAGAGGCTTCAAAATTTTTCTAAGTTATGAGGATTGGAAGCTCCAAAGTCAAAATGTGCCCAAGGTAAAGAGGGGCACTTGAAAAATATTCTAAGTATGGAAGATTGAAAGCTCGAGGTCTTGAATGTGCCCTTGATTTGGAGGAGTTTGAAACTAAGTATGAAAACTTGAAGCAAGCCCCTTCAAATGCACCTTACCTTGCATGGAGAGTTTGAGAAAATGTCTAAGGCAATGAAACTTGGAGTAGATACCCTCATTTGTGCCTTGGCTTGTAGGAAGAGTTGAAGAATTTTCCAAGGAAAACAAACTAAAAGTTCACTACTCTATATGTGCCCAAGCCAATGGAGGAGATGAAAATTCAACTAAGGCATCAAAATTGGAAGTAGACCCTCTCATATGCGCCTGAGATAGGAGGGATGCTTGGAGAGTTTCCTGAGTAATGAATTGAAAGTTGAACCCTGAAAGTACGCCTAGATAGGAGGAATAAAAATAAACTTTGGTGAGAAATGTTTTTCTAAGGTATAAATTGCAAAAATTAAAAGTACCCCTTCGTCTATGGACAAATGAATTTGATGTTTTTTTAGGGAAATTCTCTTCTGGGTACTGGACATCTTCAACAAGGAGATGATTTTGAAATTCTTCACGCCCTGCCGGAGACTTTAAGATGAAGATTTTTGCTCAGACGCTTGGGTGATGAAATTTTCTAGAGGAAATAAATTGTTTCTAAGGCAGATGGGCTGGAAAATTGGCTAAGGCAAAAGGGGGTATCATGTTGGTTGGAAAATTTTCTAAGGCAGAGAGGAATAAAACAACACCTTCTAAGTGCGCCGTCAAGTTGGATAAAAGTTTTTGCGGCACAACTTCAAGGTAC
>VDFB02113480.1:147282-221093 GCA_007258455.2 Sequoia sempervirens
GTATGCTCAATCTTTTCAGATTCCGCCCAGCTTCGCGATGCCTGTCTTCGTCAGCATTTTCAACTGGTCGTCTTCCGGCAAATTCAAATCAAAGACGAAGGTTCAGAGTGAAAGTTTTCAAACTTGAAGTTGAAAATTATGAAAAATGGTTAAGTCTGGGAAGAATGGGCGCCCCAGGTGAAGAAGGGCGCCCAAGTTTTCAAAGGCCCAAATGAATGAACTTGCAGATGTGTGTCGAACGAAATCTCTTCGCAGTTGATCCAGCTTTCCAATGAGACATTCAGCACGTCAATTGGAGTTCGCAGTCACCAGATACGAAGAGCTAAACGTGGGGTCTGACAAACGCTGAGAACCAAAATTCAGAAGCAAACACAGAAAATCAAAAAATAAAACTAACTCTGGTGAAAGTGGGCGCCCCCAGTCAAGAAGGGCACCCAAACTTTTGGAAGCCTTAAACTCACTTTTGGGCAAAGTTCATTCCAGAAGACCCCTCTTCATTCTTCGTCAGCTTCGCGATGAGTATAACATCCAGTCAATCCGACGCCCGGAGCTCCAGATCCGACGAGATCGTCTGTAGAAGAGGATTTAATGAAGAAATTTGAAGATCAGAAAAATGGCCATCTCTGGGAGAAATGGGCGCCCCTGGAAGGAAAAGGCTCCCATGAATTCAGAGGTCAAGATGAAGTCATTCGCCAGAGATGCCTCCAGAACTTCTTTCTCAGTTTCAGTCAGGCTCCGCCGTGAAACCTTCAGCTCGCCTGTTGGATCAATCTGTCAACGGGAAATTAGAGGCGAAGTAGCATGTCAAAATGAAGGAAAGTTGAAAATGTTAAAATTTTGGCTAACTCTGAAAGAAGTGGGTGCCCCTGGTGAAGAAGGGCGCCCAAATTTTCATGCCTTAGAGAATTTTTGAGATTTTCAAAAAGTTTCAAAATTGCCAAGTGGAGGATGGCGTCCAAGTTCAAGGAAGCTGAATTTTAGGGTTTTGGAAATAAAAGCAAAGAAAGCAAAACCTAATCCAAAACCCTAAGTCTATTTAACATCATTCTTTCATGTATTTTTCATTATTTTTGCAGGTAGCATCCAGAGGAGAAAGTTGGAGCAGCAAGTTTGAAGAATTTTTGTGATTCAAGAATCCATCCTTGCTGGTTTTACATCAGATTTTTCAGACCAGCAAACATAAACCCTTGCTTTTTCAAGCTTTTTGTTCTCGAAGATCAAATTTTTCAAGCAGAAGGCCAAGGCTTTCAATTTTTCTGTCATCTGGGTCTTTTTGCCTCAATCTTCTGAAGAATTTTTCAAGAACTTCATCAAGTTGCAGCAATTGCTTTTATTTTGCATGTCAGTGAAAACCTCAGTGCATTCAAATTTCAACCATCTGGGTCCTTTCCAATCAGTCTTCTGAAGAAAACCCATATCGCAGCTTTTTTTCAAGAAAGTTCAAAATCTAGGGTTGGCTGCTTTTTCGATCAAACGTCAGGGTTTTGCAAATCCAATCAATTGGGTCCATTTCTAATCTTGTTCTGAACAAAACCCAGATGCCAGCTTTTTTTGGGAAAAATTGAAGAAATTAGGGTTTGCTGCTTTTTTAGGCAAAATTCAAAATTTTCAAAAACGGACGATCTGGGTTGTCTTGCATCGATATTCTAAACAAAACCCATATCTCAGAAAAATTTCTCAAAAAATTTGTCCGTTGGAGCACAAAAATCAGCATTCTAAAAATAGAAATTGTTCAAGACTTGTCTGAACCAAGGCGAGTTTACAGTTATTCTTCGAGTTTTCCGAAATGGAGTACACTCCTAATGTTTTCAAGTCCGAATCAGTTCTCTTTCACAATTATATCAAAACCGCTGAGATAGACTTGCATCATGTCAAGCCGGTGTTCGATCTACATGCCTTGGAGAGAGCAGGCAACACTTCAATCAAGAACTTGGGACATTCTGGACTCCTCGCAGCAGCATCAATTCCTATATCAGTTCAGAGCCTTGAGTTCGTAATCGCTTGCATTAAGCATTACAACCCGGTTACAAGGGAGATCCAGTCAGCAGACGATAGATTGATTTGCAGTCTAAAACCTGATATGATCGAAAAGTGTTTTTCCATTCCCCCGTGGCCTGAAAGCGTTACTATCTCAAAGGGTGAATGTGAAAGGATATGGGTGATGCATAAAGAAAAATACAATAAGAAGATTGTAATGAAGTGAATGAAAGAAAAACATAAGACTCTGCCAAGTCACACTTCCATGATGTCAGCAAAGTTTGAGAAGGCAGCCAATGAGGTCGAAGATTTCCTGAGATCTATTGCAGATGCTGAAGATATTCTTGAAAAGCGGTGCTTTGCTGTTGATGGTATAGATGCACCGAACCGGGACACAATCTCTAACTTCCTAGCAGATGTGATCGAGCTTTAAAGCAGCTTTCTTCTAGAAGCTTTCTTTCCTGCTTTCTTTCTATTCTTGGAATAATCCTTATCCATTCTTTGAGGATAGAAAGAAGATAAGATGTAATAGTTGGCGTTTCCCGCTTTTTTCTGCTTTCTAGGGTTTTATCCTTCTAGATTTAGTAATAAAGCTTGCTTGCTGAGCAAGCCCTAGATTGTGAAAGCAAGGAGATTTTAGGGTTCCCTACTCCTCTGCTTCTCTATAAATAAGAGCCTTTGCTCGCTTCTTAGTTTCAACGGTTATTATCATAGCAAATTATGCAGCCCTAATTGCAGCAAATTGTTAGTTTCAGCTCAATTTAGTTAAACTGCGGTGCTAGTGAGAACAAAACTGGTTTCCATTGTGCCTTCTATTTGTTGCTCAAGTATTGTTCATTTGTGTTGTGATAAGCAAATTGTTGAGCCTCTTTAGCCACCAAGGAGTTAGTGTGATTGTTGTTTTCTATTGTGTTAAGAATAAGTTTGCAAGCCTCTTTAGCTGCAATTTCTTGTTCAAGGCATGTTAGAAGTGAGCTTTGTTTCAGAGATTTGAGTAATAAAATCATGAGCCTCTTTTGCCTTGGGTCCAAAATCTCGATTCTATCTATGTTCTAATTTTTATGATCTTTATTTCAGCTTGCAAAGGAAGTGTGTAGGTGTTCGTTGAAAGAGAGATTATTGAAGTATTTTTGTCAGAAAATCTACCTTGTTAATTTCTAACTTCTCTTGCTCTGCTATTACTTGAGAGGTTAGGAACGTCTTTAGTTTAAGTTAGTCGTAGTTGAACTTTTTATATCAGAAAATCTCAGCTGCGGCGTTTGTGTTTAAAAAACCTTGTGCTCTAAGCTGATCAAAAAGATAGGCAACTTAGTTTTAGTTTACTTTCTTTCAAACACCATCAGCAAGAGGGAGCTTCCCCTCCTAATTTGAAGAGCAGTTTATCTGTGCATAGCTGTCCGTTTTCAAATCCGCATTCCAGAGGTGCAAATTTAAACGCCAACAAGTCGCCATTGGTAACTTTATTCTGTGTTGGTGTGGTCATGAAAAACACATCAACAGATACCCTCCTACTAAGTACGACAACTCTGGTTAGCTAAGTGTCTAGAGTATAAGTTCACCATCCTGCTCAACTTGGAGTGGCTATTCACCTGGGCTTACTGGACTACCTGTCTTCCCACATACCATAACACAAGGTTTCCTTCTTGAAAAGTTAAGAACATACAAGGTATATTTCTTAAAATTTACTTCCTCACCGAATCCATCAGAGGCTCATCCAGGACATGATATAGACGTGCATTTCATCAAACATGGTGAACAACCAAAATATTCTTGGGTAACCCCCACAATACTTAGCTTTATATCAAATTATAAACAGTCTTAATTTCAATAATAACCAAATAAATGAGCTTATTCTCGACACTTAGTCAAATTTTAACCAACTGTCTATGAAATAAACAAACTTCAAAATTCGATGGTTAAGCTTTTTCAAATTTTAAATAAAACGACATTCCTTGCCAATATACCACCACTTGAGAAAACAATAATGCCATCACTGTCAACTGGTAAGAATAAGCATGAAAAGCTTCCCCAATAAAGAATGAGCTCTGTACAGCTATCTGACCAAAGTACTGTGTGGTGAAACATATGAGGGAACCGATGTATTATATACATATCCAAGATATATGTGTTCCTATTTCATAACATATGTCAAAGATACCTGCTTAATGATCCATGGTGATTTGAGCCAAACTGAGAAACCAATCGAATATCATTTGTACCAAGTATCCTCCAGTTAAAGAATACCATATACCTGTGATTTTTGTATGTCCCTTTGTTGCCATCACTAAAATTACCACCAGCATAGATGCTATAGTTAAAGACATCAAAATCATTATACCATTGTTAGGAATTACCAAAAAGATTTACAATAACCTTGTGGAAAAACAAGCTTTGTGTTGTATATTGAACTGCAACACTCTCATTCTTATTGACTCATAACACTGTTCTTCTATTTCTTCTTAGGTAGATAACAATAACTAAGCATGTCTGAGTTACAGATTTTATCAGAATCACATATAGACTTGGTATATCAAACATAAATGTTTTGCAAATTTACACATTCACACAAGTTGTCCGCTTAACCGCTCCATCACCATTGTACCATTCATGAACTGAATTTTGAACAATAAACCTATGCGATGAAAGGTCAATGAAGGTTTTGAACAATAAATTCTTACCATTTAACTTTGTGTCTTCAAGAGATGATCTAGCAGATACTCACCATCACCTTAATCATGTTGTTGTTGTCTCCATTAGCACTGTTTAGTAGGAAATGTCTTTGTAGTACCAATCATAGAAACCTGTCCAAGAGTTCTACTAGTGATGCTTGTCCAAGATTTGTATGAATATATCTGCACCATCAAATTTACTACCACTGGCCTAAACACAATCAATGCTAAGAGGATGAACCAATTTCATCTGAAATTCCTGAATACAACTAGCAAAATAAATATATGAGATAACTATAATGCACCATATGTGCCAATACTTCTTGAGGTACTATAAAGTTCAAAGTTCTTTCTTGATGATTGTTATGTAAATACATTTTGAGACCTGATAAAAAAGGTTCCTATGTAATTCATTAAGGAACATAGTGTATACTCTGCTTGTCTTATGTCACCATATAGTCAATGAACTTCTAACAAGTATTTTATCATTCCAATAACATTGCGGACCATGTATGTAGATACCAAACTTGTGACCTAAAGCTGTCCATCATCTTGTCATAATATATCTGCATTTTATGCTGCTCATGACAACAACTTCCTGTCATAATAAATCAAATCCTGCACTCTTGATTCATCAGTCTGATGAAGAACCACAAGTGATGTCCTCAAACAACTTAATATGTAATCTCACCATACTATCAATATGAGGTAACTCCTCTTCCATGAAGTAAACAAACATCCTTTCTCTTCCTGACTCATTCTTCTTGACTCCACAAAAAGATAAATAAACACTAATCTGTTTCCTCTTTTCTCAAGCTATCTTTCATGCAACATCATGTTGTCCTTAACTATTATTTTTTCTTATCTTCTTGATCCTTTAATTCCACTTGGTTCATTCCGAACCATCTAGAAGCTAGACTAGAGTTCATCTTATCCACGAGTCTTGATACAATTTCAAGGATTTTCAACACTCGGATGCCCCTGCACCTGGTTGATTGCTTTTAGATCTTCCCATCCTTAAGTCCACAATTTCAAAATAAGCTATTATTTAGGTTTTGATCACAATCTCGGTACCCTAGGCATACCTTGCCATACTTAGATAGAATGGTTTCTGTTGATGTGATTTTTGTGACCGCACCAATCAACAGAACAAAGCAATCCGAAGGCTACTCCATTCTCTCTTGATCAAAGTATTCCGTGCGCTAAGATTGCAAGAAAGATTGCACGTTCAACTCCAAGGTTCCAAAATGCTTTGGAATACCCTCAGTAGGTTCGTTGTGATTTGCTGTTTTTCATGAGGGGACTTACACAATTGTTCAAAAGGTTTGCATTTAACAACAGATGGATGATTGGAAGGGAATTTTGTGCGAATGATTTGGTGTTAAGGTGTGAATTTTCCTAAAACTAACCAAGAATGTGCGGAATGTAAATGAGTATAGGGATAAGAAAATCTAAATTCTATCTAAGGATGGGACGTGGAATCAATTTCGGCAAACTTCAACCAAATTTTGCTCTACCTCACGTCGGATAGCTTACACAAAGTTGGTGCAATCTTCAAGGGGATGGCAAGAAATGTTCAAGTTACAATCCGACATCAAGATACCGTCAAGACGACGCATACCAAGATATAAATTGCAACTGAAGTTAGGCTTATAAAATTCTCCAGTTGACCACACAAGGAAAACTTGTCGTTAGCAAGCTGCTAGTGGTATGGATGAAAACGAAGTTGCCTCGATCAATGCCACAAATCCACAACTAAAATCTACTTGCATGGAAATGAAAATTACGCTACTTAAAGTTGCTTTACGCTACTTGAAGTGGAAGGGATGAAGAAACCGTGCTAGCTATCCATAACAAAGACAAATTTCACCATAAATGAAAAGATCTTCTATTATGAAAGTTTTACACAACAATCTCTTGCAAAAGTTTTCAAAGGAAAACTTTCCTTCTCCTCCAAACTATGCTAAGCTATCAAACTATCTCTTTGCTCTAGTCTCTAGTTTGATGTTTGATTTAATTCTAATCTTCTAATATCTAATGAGATACAAATGAGGGGGACTCCCCCCTTTATAGATGGCCCAGTCCAATGGATGGCTCGGATTACTATCAAATAAATGGCTCATATTGAGCAACCTCAGCCCTAACCCTAAAAACCGCTAGAATGGGGAGTGGTACAATAAATGAATCAAAGATTCCCACTCACTCCCAAAATAGTAAAGGCAATTAATGCCCACAATCAGTCTTCTAGGTCATCAGCCAGAAGTGCATTACTGTTCTCCTTCTCCTTGGCTGCAAAATCAAAGAACCTGGTAATCACAGCCTCAACCTCCTAAGCTGAAATCAGTGGAATACAATCAAGCTGAAACTCTAGTACTGTGACTGACTGTCTATGTCTTGTGCAAGATTTTCTCCAAGCGGCTAAGGCATCCTGTGTACTTTGAATCAAGCTGGAGAAAGTAGAAATGTTTTTAAAGTCATCCTGCACAAAAGTATTCACCTCTGAAAAGAAAGGTGCCAGCCTACCCCTCAAATTATCAGTAGTCACCTCATCAGGATTCAGCCGTCTAGCAAAGATTGCTTCCAAAGTATTTAGGACTCCATCAATGATATTCGTCATGGCCTTACGAACTCTAGCTGAATCCGCTTGTGTTGCATCAAAGAAACCACGTCCCGTGACTACTGAAGAGTACCATCCAGCAAAATTGTACCTATCACCCTCCTGAATGACCCCTCCATCAATCAACATCTGCAAAGGAGTATGCATCAATGCCTCTAGACGTTGAATAACTTTGCTCTAATAGACAGAAGCATCACCCCAGGCCTAATCAACTGTCTCCACACTTGCCATAATGCTAGAAGCTTGCTGGTAAGCATGAGCAAGGTCTTCCATGAACTTCTCTGTCTCGGCACGAACACCTGTAACCCACTTATCTGCCTCCTGTGCCATCTTCCTCAAATCCTCCAAGCCGCTAACTGATTCTCTGGGTAACTTGGCTGGAACCTCTATGGCCAAAATATCTTGCCCACAAGGACGAGACAAGTGATGCATGTATCCTATCAATGTCTTATGCTCTTTCTTCAATTTCTTATACTTTCCTTCAGTCCTGAACAATCTATCCTTAAGCGCCTGATAGGAGTTCAACAATCTGTGCACCCGTGGAGCGTCCTAATTCCATAGTTGTGATCACGTAATTCTCTGGCACTGCTTCATCCCGATCACAATCCACTCGTGGCACTGCAACGTGAAGGGTGCAAGAGCTATCCTCATCAGTTGAAATCTTCGAAAATTTTCATGTTCTCTTCTTTGGTGGAGGCGTGCTGATCCTATTCAAAAACTCTTCCATTTCTACTACCGGATCAATCTCCTCACTGGGGCTCCTTCTCATTCTATCTCTGAGCCAATCAGGTACAACATGCTGAATAACAAACGGCTACTTCTCTCTAGCTTCTACTTCACAGACTTGTTCAACTTCAACATCATTCTGGCAAGGCTCATTGGCCTCTAGTGGCTGAGTATCTCCTGAAACTACATCATCCTCTAGAGCCGTCTCCAACTCACGCTGAAAATGTGTATCAGTAGCAGTCTCAGTATCATCCTGCTAATCATCTCTAGTAGGCGCATTAACACTTTGGCCAACTGACTCTCTCCATGGTGGCTGATTTTCTTCATGTACCTCCTATTCTTGATTCAATGCATTTCTCTGATCAGCGAAAAGAGAAACCTCCTGAATACTTGGAGAATGTGTCTCCAATGGCGTGGGTGATTCAACTACAACTCTTGGACACTCCGGCTGAACTGGCTCCTTCCTTCGAGATTTTGGACCTCGAGCAATCTGTTTCTTCCTGCTGGTAGTGCATGTCCTGTGATCTCCCATCAAGTTGTAGGTCAAGGAAATTGGCCTACTTTTCAACGGCAACCTAGAGAACATTCTTTTTCTGACCTCAACCTCATCTGATGCACCAGCCCAGTAATCTTCAATATTTGCCTTATGCTTAAACTCTTCTGACAGTATCCACCTGATATTGCTATGTGGGTCATAGTGCTGTCTGCTGGTGTGATAGGAAAAATGAAAGAACTGAAGTTCACTTTCAGCTTCTCTAGCTGCCTAAAGTGAAGGACACACTTCGTCTGAATTACCCATGACAATCGAGAAATCAACTCCTCCCTTCTTCTTTCTCTTCTGAATTTTATCATAGGCAACAAGTTGCCTAGATATCTCTAGCATCAAAATTCTATTGGTTGGGTACTAAAGGCAGCCTATATGGATACGAAGAAAAGCCTTGCAGCCTGATGTAAGAAAACTTCGGAAACTGAATGAACAAGCACCCATACCTCTCTATTAATTCTTGAGCTTCCCTCGAGATCCTATGATGAGTCCGCTCCTGAAGTGATCTCGTTATGTGCATGGTAAAGGCATCGTTTACATGCTTGTAATGAGTGGTGCTTGTCAGGTGCAGTCGTGGACAAGCCTCATAGATTTTGAACTGGTGAGAGCCACAACCAACAGGCTCCTTATATGAAATCCCCCTATACTTCGTCATACGAGCCAACATGTAAATAATGTAGGAGCCCATGTAAAATGTCTTCGTCCTTCTCAAGCTCAAGAGCTGCTTGTGCAAATTGTCACTAATCATTACAACCCAATTGATGTGCTCCTTTCCTTCCAGCACGAGGTTGATGTAATAAAATATCCAAGGTTCGAAAATAAATGCCTGAGGGCTGCCTCCAACTCTACTCAGCATCATGATTAGGTCACAATACTCCTGCTTCAAATCCTCCGATATAATTTTCCTTGGCAACTTTGTATGAGAGGGCTTGGGCTTGCTCATCCAGCGAGTGTTGATCACCTCTGTACATCTCTCGAATGTAGAAGCATACATTCGCTCAGCACGCTCTCTTGTTTTATAAATCATCTTCTCGTGTGCTAGAATTCCGAAAGCCTCGCCGATAGCTGTAGGAGTGAGGTTGGCGAATACTTGGCCATCTGGTGAAACAATTGACCTGTGATCAGCCTCATAACAGTTGGCGCACTCCATCATCAGCTCCGAGCACTGAATAGCTGGCGGGAAACCAATAGCTGCATACAATCCACTTCGAACAATGTTGTGCAAAGCGAACGAAGGACGGTGACTGCCAACTCCCATTATCCGATTTTTGAAAGTCTCCAAGTTGAAAGAGCCCAAATTGGTATCAGCTAGCTTGCCCAACTTCGAAGTGAACTTTGACTCTGGCAGGAAAGGCTTGCTCAACTTCTTGATAACTGCCTGCCTGGATGCACCATTGCTATCTCTGCTAGTTGCTCTTACTTCAGCCATCCTGCAAAACAATAAACATCCATCAACAAATTAACTTAGAAAATAAATAAAATATCATGCAGGGGCTGCCAGTCGACTTTTTAAAATTTGAGAAGTTGCAACATTTTATTCATCTGCAAACCTAACTTCTCCTTCACAATTTCGAACTTTCAACACTTAGAAAATTTATGCAAGCAAGCTTAGCAACTTCGACTCTAAGCAAATTTTCTAAGCTGGCTGCAACAACTTCACACTCAAGAAATTGGTCAACTCCACTTCAACACTTAGACTCTTTAAAATTCGTACTTCAGCAACTTCAGACTTAGATTTTTAAACTTCAGCTTCAGCCACTCACTTCAAGTCGTACTTCTTCAATAACCTAGCAACTTCAATCTCAAAGCAAATTTGAACTTCTTCAGCTAGTGAAAAGAAATGAATAAACTTCAGCTCATATAGGCAAGTCGAATTCTAGGAGGCCAATTTTAGCCAGTTCATTAAGTCTCCACTACATCACAGCAGGAATTCGAATTTCCCTCCTCTGGAAATTGCAACACTTGTCACTCGGCGTCTGGAATCTTGACTTTCTAGAACTTCAAAGAATTCGACTTGACTGGCGTACTTGGCATTTTTAATTCACTTTTAAACAAAATATTCACTTCAAATTCACCCTTTGAGAATTTTAATTTAACAGCTGAAGCTCTGATGTTTAATTTTATTCATCTCTGACTCATCTCACGGAGAATTCGAACAAAATCAACTAGGCTATTCATTTCAATTTCATTGTCTGAAGCATTTTATTTTCAAAAACACATTTTATTCACTTTGCCTCAGAAAATTAAAATTTCTCTTAGGAAAATTCCATAATTCAAGTGCCGATCAAATTCTCCATCTCGAAAGCCTCGGCGAAGTGCAGAAGACTTTGAAATCCACTCCTGGTCGAAGATCTTCAATACCCAAAATAAAATTTCCTTCAGAACGTGTCGAATTTGTGGGTATACAATGAAGGGGTACATTTAATTTTTGAATTTTTTAAACCTTAGAAAAAATTATTCTCAACAAATTTATTCCTGTTCTTCATTCTTGTGAGTACTTTGTTGCTCTGACTTGAAAATTTCTATCGACCTTGTGAAGCTGGCATCCTTTGACTTTATCCATGGCAATTTCACTCAGGCTTCAGGAAAATTTCATCATTCCTCCAACTTAGGCGTTTTTCCTAGAGGATGAAATATTGTGCCTTAGAAAAATTTAAAATCACTTAGCACATTTAGAATTTTGCCTTAGAAAATTTTTCAATTTCAATCATTTTGCCAGTGGTGAGGAATTTTTTCTTATCAACTCACTTAGAAAATTTTTCACCTAGCATACTCTTATCACCTTGGGCGCACTTCACAGTTGCAAGAGGATATCAGCCACGCCTTAGTAACTTTCCCCTACCAACCTCACCTTCATTAACCTCAACGCCATGGTAATTCTTCATCAACTTTACCTTTATCCTGGGCGCATTTCACACCTTGAGAAGGATGGGCGCATTTAGCATGAGGTGGAGGATTTGACTCTTCAACGCCATCTTTGACCTCCTTGACTTCTTTCTAAACTTGGGCACATTTTCCATGGTGAAGTGGATTTTAAATTCAACGCCTTAACTCTTTTGTCCTCACATGCCTTGATTTGGGCGCATTTTAGGTACGTAGGAGGATGAATCTTTTTCAACGCCTTGCCCCTTGACTTTCTTTCTAAACTTGGGCGCATTTAGCATGTGAGGAAGGATGAACGCCTTTGACTCTTTGACCTTGCTTTCAAACATGGTGCATTTAGCATGTAGAGAGGGATGAACATTTGTGACTTAGAAATTTTTTTAAAACTTTCACCACCTTGCATGGGCGCATTTGGAGGTGGCAGGAGGATGGGCGTATTCTAAGCATGGTGAAGGATGAAGCTTGACGCTTAGAATTTTTTTCTTCACATTTCCAAGGCAAGTTGGGCGCATATGGAGGCATGAGCAGGACGAACTCCAACACTCAAACATTTTCAACATCTCCAACCGAAGTGGGAGCATTTTGCCTAGGCAGGAGGATATAAGTTCTAGACTTAGGCGTTTTTCTTACCTTCTGCCAACTTCTCTATGTCCTGCTATTTATAGTAAGTCCTCTGATTTCCATACTTTTGAAGCTCGGAACGATTTGAAATTTTAAGCATAGGACCTGCATGACCCTGTTAGCCTGTTCATACTGCTATCTTGAGCTGGCCTGCTATTTTTAGCCCATTTCTGAAGATGATTTACTATTTATAGTCACTGCCTGCTTCTGAGACCTCCACAACTTCGTTTGACTTGAAATTCGAATGACATGCTCCTCATCGGGTGACCTTCCCGTTGACACTGGCGCTTACTGCTGATTTACTATTTTTAGCCAGTTTCTGGAATGCCTTACTATAAATAGTAAGTGCTCCGATTGCCTTCAAATTTTACCGGTGGATAGCTTGAAAGATGCTGATCGCAGTGGGATACACCGGTTTTCGGAAATTCTATCTTTTTATCCTCATTTAGGGTCCCAAAGCTGGAAACCCTAATTTGACCTGGATGGATATCAAATGACCTCCGTTTGACTTCGTTTTTGTTGCACTTCGCCCTATTTGTGGTTCTGATGTGTTGGGAGAGAGCTGCCAGAATGCAGCTGCTAAAAAGAGTAAGTCTCTGAAAACTGATCATCTTGCTTCGCATGTCACACCACTGCGAAGCTCTTGAAAAACCCATAAAGAATCACCCGACATGTGTTGAAAACCCTGACATGCAAACCCTAAAAATAGCCTCCAAAGGCTGAACTCTGAAAGTTGTCTCATTTTGCATGTTATACCATCGCGAAGGTCTCAAAAAACCTAGAAGGAATCCTCAGACATGCATTGAAAAACTTCGCATGCAAACCCTAAAATCTGCTCTAAAAGTTGAACTGCTAAAAATAGTAAGTTGTCTGTTTCAGCTCAAATTTTGCCAATGAGCAGCTTGATGTGTTCTGGATGCAATGTGACTGTCGAAACTTCAAAAATGCTGAAGGAACGCCCCGAATTGTACACTTACTAAAAATAGTAAGTAGTCGGAATTTGATGAAATTTCAGTGGAAACTTGCTGGAAGCATACTGGCATCAACGTCAGTCTCAAACTTCAATTTATTCACCTCGTTTGACCTCATATTGGCTGGAAAGTTCAAAACCCTAATTCTACAGACTTGGCCAAATTTCACGTTTAAGCTCACCGATGGGCACATCTCGGAAAGACAAACAGTAGAAAGAGACAGAAAGAGAGGGAGAGAGACAAAAACCAAAAAGACCAGAATGGAGCAAAAATTAGGTGGTCCCCATTCGAATGGGGTGATGTGTGAAAATGGTCACAACAGTCTCATAATTACTTGATAACTCAAATTACTTCTAAGAGCATTTAACGGTTACAACAAAATTGTTACAAGAATTATTATCACTTCCTGTGACAGATTCAATTCCACTGGGTACAAAAAGGCTATCATTCCCTGTGATAGGCTCAGTTCACGATTTGTTTACAAGGTTGGCTATCACTTCCTGTGATAGATCCAATGCTAGGATGTTTACAAAAATAACTATCACTTCTTGTGATAGATTCAATGTAAAAGGGTTACTAGATTTCCAATGCTGGTTTCAGTTTTTTGAGTTACATGATAAGCCCCGAGGTTCAGTGTCGAACTTGGTAGCTCTGATACCATATGTAACAACCTATCTAGTCTACAGTTTAAAATTTCAACTGTCAACTAACTTTCAGCTGAGCTGCAACTAAGTTGTTTAATTATAATTATATTAAATTCCTTAAGGCCAAGTTATGATTTTGATAAACTATCTTACACCGACTCAAGGTTGATGATAAAATTGATCCATTGTTAACCATGTCCTCTCCCTGACAATATTTCCCTTTTCTCTCGTGGCGTTGGCAATCCTGCATCCACTGACAAGGATTGTGGTTAGATTGTTCTCAACGTTTATAAATATATTTCTATATATATTTAAATATAATCTCATGATCATATTCAACTTCACATGAACAATAAATTCACTTGCAGAATTAAAGATCGTTGACATTTCATTTACGATAAATAAAACATCTATTTTATTCTCAATTTCACATTCACACGAAAGTAGTTACTTGCAACTATCATAACGACCATAATTCCATTGTCATTAACATGTTTGAGTCAGAGGAGATGTAACAAATGCGCCCAAGTTGTGGGGTGAGGAAAGTTTACCCTCTTAAGTACGCCCAAGTGAACAAAGAAAATACATGAAAAATGTCTAAGTGATGGAAAATGAAACCACCACCCCTCAAGTGCGCCCATGAAGTTAGAAAATGTGGAGTAGGTAAGCCTTAGTAGAAAATATTTTTCAAGGGTAAAAAATTAAATGTACCCCTTCAAGTGTACACATAAGTAATGTAGTTGAAAAATATTTTTTGAGGGGAAATCTTTTGTGGGTCTTGGATATTTTCTAAGGGGAATAATTTTGAAACTCTCACACCTTGCTTGAAGATTTAGAGTGGACATTGGGCGCCTGGTTGATGAAATTCTCTAGATAAAGTAAAAATTTTCTAAGGGAGGGAAATAAAATGAAAAATGCCTAAGTCTTTGTGATCAACTTTTTATAACGCTTGACAGGTGAATTATATTGAAATATTAATGGGGGTGAATTTTAAATTTTCAATATAATAAGTGTTGCAAATTACCAGAGGAGGGAAAATTTGAACTTTTGTAGAGAGTTAATGAGTCTACTAAAATAAGCTTTCTTCTAGAAGTTGAAGACTCAGTTATAAAAGCTAGCAAAATTTTCATTTCTCCTCACAACTGCAAGTGTAAACAATTGGAGTATGAAGAGAAGTTGCTGAAGAGAGCTAGCTTGGGGCGAAATTTTTCTAAGTGTCAGAGAATATTGCCGAAAGTATTGAACATTGAAATCAGGTTGCTGAAAGAATTGAGGATGGCTGAAGAAAATAGAGGTGCGACTGCAAGAGATACAAGTGTTGAATCCAGCAAGGCAAATGCATCCAGACAGGCTGTAATCAAGAAGTTAAGTAAGAAATTCCTTCTAGAGTTGAAGTTTTCTTTGAAGTTGGGAAAGTTGACTGATACAAACCTTGGCTCTTTCAATTTGGAGGCTTTCAGAAGACGAATGCTAGGGATAGGAGGCCATAATCCATTAGTTACTTCACACAATATTGTCAAAAGTGGGCTTTATGCAGCTGCTGGTTTTCCACTAGCAATTCAATGTCCGGAGCTGATTATGGAGTGTGCCAATTGTTACAACTCAGAGCGAAGAACTATCGTTTCACCTGACAGAAAGTTGTTTGCCAACCTCACGCCTGAAGCATTTGGAATTCCTGTCTATGAGAAGATGGTTTACAAAACAAGAGAAAGAACTGAAAGAATGTATGCTTCTACATTTGAAAGGTGTGCTGATATGATAAACTCTCGTTGGATGCAAAATCCTAAGCCTACTTGCACGAAGTTGCCAAAACAGATAATTTTAGATGACTTGAAGCAAGAATATTGTGACCTGATTATGATGCTCAACAAAGTTGGAGGGAGCCCCCAATCATTCATCTTTGAGCCTTGGATGTTTTACTACATCAACCTTGTGCTGGCCAGATTTGTTGACTTTGCAGTCAAAGAGAAAGAGAATGGAAACGCCCTTCTGGATGATGACCTTCTAGAAGATGATGGTGGACATTAATTGCTCATTTATTACCCCACTCTTCTTTGTGGCGGTTTTTAGGGTGAATCTTGTTTAGAGTTGAGGTGGCACGATCTGGCTCATCTATCTAATTGTAATCTGAGCCATCCATTGGAATTGGCCAGCTATAAAAGGGGCATCCCCCCTCATTTGTAATGGATTAGACATAGAGAGACTACTAGGAGATAGAATAGTAGAGAGACTGATAGTGTAGATTGATAGCATAGATTGGTAGCTTAGATTGAAGAAGGAAAGTCTTCCATTGAATGCTTTGTAAGAAGTTTTTGTGAACACTCTCATAATTAAAAGGGTTATCATTGATGGTGGTTTCATCTTTTATTGTGAGTAGCTAGCAAGATTTCTTCGTCCTTCTGATTCATGTAGGATTTTAAAGTAGAACTTAAAATAGAGTAAATTTTATTTCATGTATGTGGATAGTTGTGGAATGTGGTGTTTGATCTAAGCAAACTTCATCTAATCCATACCACTAGCAAGCTTACTGATGGTGGGTTTTCCTTGCGTGGTCAACTGGAATTTTTTTGAACCTAACTTCAATTATGATTCACATGTTGTTATGCATTGTTGTGATGGTGTCCTTATGTTGAGTTACAATTTGAATACTTTTAGCCACTCCCTTGAAGATTGCACCGACTCCGTGGAAGCTGTCTGAAGCGAGGCAAAGCGAAGTATGCTTGAAGTTTGCTGAAGTTGATCTCCACATCCCATGCTTAGGTTAGAATATAGATTTTCTAATCCCTGCAGCCATTCAATCTCGCACTTTTCTGGTTAGTATAGGAAACTTGCAGTTCATTGATAAACCCCTCGAGTTACGTGAAAACCCACTTTCTCTTTAGTCTGCTGTCTGCTGTAGAACAATTACGTAAGTCCCCCTCGTGATATCAATAAATCACAACGAACCAGCTGAATCTATTCCACTGCATAAAAGGAACCTTGGAGTTGAATGCATGAACTTTCTTGCAATCTTAGCATGCTGGACACTTTGATCAAGAGAGAATAGAGTAGCCGTTGGAAACTTTATTCTGCTGTTTGGTGCGGTCACAAAAAACACATCAACATGTCCTAATCTCATTTATAAAAGTTGTGAATCTATAATTAGGTTAAAACATGTCGATAGATAGCACATGCTTAAAAAAATATAACTAAGAATGTTTAAACTCTTATTTGAACTAAACACTATTCTATTGCTAATTGTATGCTTGCCCGTGCATTTATTTCCAATGTCTTAATCAACAGCCTCAACATTTCGTTTCAAAAAGATTGAAAAAAATATCTACTTACACTGTAACCAAACATACTAAAGATTCAAGAATAAGAATAACTAGTTCTCGAAGTCCTAATGAAGAGCCATCCATTTGTTGATGAATCTGATGGGTACCACTAGTAACTCTATCCTCCAGCTAAGATCTCCTTGATGCTCCATCCAATTTTCCATAATCTTTCTCATTAGAAATAAACCCAGCTTGACCAGGGCTGTTGTTCTACCTAAGAAACTTATTTTAGCAACCCCCTCATTCCAATTTGTAGAGGCAAACCTAAATTCTTCTTCCGCTACCTTTCTAGAGTATGCTTGTTAGACCCATAGTTTCTCACAACAACCATTATTGTGAACATGATAGTACAAAACGCATTCCCACCCAATGCAAGAATTCTTTCCCTTCTTTATTTTCTTTTTCAAAAGATTCCCATAACTTGAGTGCATCCTTTGATACTATATAATGAATATGTAAAAGAGAGAAGAAAAAAATTCAAACTACATAATAATTGATTCATAGTCTCACATATTTAGAGCTAAAGGTGATCTATGATTAAATCAACGATTATTTATAGCATAATAATGTGCCTCTTAACAAGGACTTAGTGTGGCTAGAGAGTAAAGGTTTAAGAGTACTTACATTGGGTACAACATTAGGCTCCATCTGGTGACCATGTCGGATACTTACAACATAGGAGAACTGAGAATCTTTGAGTTTTGGTAGACCAATAACTTATTAGTTGGGCATGGAGTTAGGACTCTTTCCTAATTCACCTAACACGTGGATTTTTCCTAATCACCTAAAACAAGACTACCTAAGAAATCACCTAAAACATGAAACTTTACAGAACGAGGAAATGCATTACAACATAACGAAAAGAAAAAATAAATTATTTACAAATATTTACTCCACCCCTGAAGGGATGAAGTGCTTGAGATACTACCCATTGTATGGCAGCAGGAAAAACCTTCCATTTGAATGCGAGAGAATGTAAGTGTTCAATCCTGTGAACTCATGGATTTGGAACAGCCCTAGCCACAAGGAATCAAATTTTCCTTGCATTCCTCTGGGCTCATGTCTTTTGTCCCATAACAGGATCTGATCTCCAATCTCGAAGACTCGTTGACGAGCTTTCTTATCAAAGATCTTCTTCACTTGCTCTTGATGTTGAGTGATTATGCTGACGACCTCTACCCTTTCTTCCTCTAGCTTCAACAGGTACAAAACCTGCTTTTCAATCGGATCTTTGAATTCCCCATCTTCCACTACGGATGCCAGCTGCAAAGTGAACAACTCTAGTGTGATGGGTAGCATTGCTTCTATACCATACAAAAGAGTAAAAGGTGAAGTGCGAATGGCTCCCTTGGGAGTGATTCTATCAGCCAAAAGAACATCATATAACTTCTTGTGTGAAGCTTGCTAATTTGAGTCAACTAACTTGCGCACAATTGTGACTATATTCTTGTTTGAAGATTCGGCTTGTCCATTACCTTGAGGGAAATAATCTAACACATGTGACAATGTGATGTTGTGATCAAAACAAAATTCTAGTAGTTCCTTAGATGAGAAATAGGTTGCATTGTTAGTCACAATCTTGCGAGGCACCCCTAAGCATGAGATGATATTTTTTTTCAAAAAGTCGCAAACGACTTCTAAGGTAGCCCGCTTGGTAGGAATGGCCTCAACCCATTTTGTGAAATAGTCCGTTGCTGTAAGGACATAGATATGCCCCTTATTGGAGCACAGGTTGATGTGACCTACAAAATCCATACCCCATTGTTGAAATGGAGCATCAATGACCACTGGCCTGAGAGGAATGGCTGCCAATTTGAGTTTGCTAGCAAATTGCTGACACATTTGACATCTGTACACCCGTTCGTATGCGTCGCGAAACATAGTTGGCTAGTAAAACTATGCTCGTAGGATCTTGAATGCTGTGACCCTTGATGAGAAGTGACCACTGCATGCTTCACTATGAAATGCCTCCAACAATCTCTATTGTTGGTCCTTACCGATGCATAATAGAAATGTTCTGTCAAGGCCACACTTGTACGAAATGTTATTCATAAGCACGTAGTTTAGTGCTTTCAACTTCAAAGTCCTTTTCTGCTGTTTGTCCATGTGACATGGACATTCTCCATAAGTTAAATAGTACCATAGTTCACTGTACCATTCCTCAGCAGAATCAACTAGTAGGACCATAGGAAGGTCCTCTTCAATTTCAGGTTCAAATTCGCCATTGCCCTGGTGCTTCTGATCACCATCTTCTGCTAACAATTGACAAAGACCTCGCTCATGAATGAGCTTGGTTGGCTTGATCTCCAAATCATACTCTTGAACCTTAGCAATCTAGTTTCCTCTCTTTGTGCTAATCTCCTATTGAGTCAACAAACTTTTTACCGCTGGATCGTGTTGTGGCCTTTTCACACATCGCCCCATTCAAAATGGGGACCCCCTAATTTTTGCTTCATTCGGGTCTTTTGGCTTGGGTCTTTCGGTCTATCTCTCTCTGTCGGTTCTTTTTGTCTAATGATGTACTTACCATTTGACCTGGATTTGAATTTTGGCAAGTCTGGAGTGTTTTCTAGTGAATTAGGGTTTACATTCTTCAGGCTACTTTGAGGTCAAATTGAGTTGGCTAGTCAATTTCTGAGCTTAGCACTGCTGATAGGATACTTCAGGTAGGTTCCCTCTGAATTTTCATTGAATTCTGGCAATTTCCTATTTTTAGGAAGTGTCAATTTGGGATTTGTTTTCTCGAGACTTTCATGTTTTGATAATTGCATTGCATTCCGGGAACTTTCAACTCATCATTGGAAAAATTTGAATAGAAACAGAGAACTTGTTATTTTTAGCAGTTCTGCCTTCGGAGGCAGTTTTCAGGGTTTGCATGTTAAATCTTCAAATGCATGTCTGGGGATTCTTGGTGGGTTTTTCGAAACCTTCGCAGTGATATGACATGCAAAATGGGACGACAACTTTCAGTTTTCAGCCTTTGGAGGTAGACATTAGGGTTCGCATGTAAGTTTTCTCAGCACATGTCTGCATTATCTTTCTGGGTTTTCCAAGAGCTTCGCAACGGTATAACATGCAAGTGGAACTAGTCACTTCTTCAGGACTTACTATTTTTAGCTAGAGCTTGCATGTTGATGATTTTTTTGGGTCTTTCTGGGTTTTTCAAGTTCTCTCGAGCTGTGTGACATGCAAAATCTTCTGACAGCTGGTTGGTCACTTTTCCGCTACTTACTATTTTTAGTAGGTACACTTTGGTAGTTGCCCGACACTTCAGAATCACGAACACAATGACATGCAATAGAAACGGAGTTAAAATGAGGTCATTCAAGGCACATGCAAGATGAATTAGGGTTTCGAACTTCAGGGCTCAAACGCCAAAATTTCCAAAAACTGAAGTATCCCATCATGATCAGCATCTTTCAAATAGTCCGCTGGTAAAATTTGAGGGCAAACGGAGCACTTACTATTTATAGTAAGCCACTTCAGAAACAAGCCATAAATAGTAAGTCGGCATCAGGCGCTAGTGTGAACGAATAAGTCAAGTGATGAGGATCATGGCATTCAAATTTCAACTCGAACGGAGCTATGGAAGTCTCAAAATCAGGTAGCTGCTATAAATAGTAAACCACCTCCAGAAACATGCCAAAAATAGCAGGTCAACACGAGGCGTCAACATTAACAAGTCAGGCATGTGATAAGGACCCCATGGCGCGAATTTCAAGTCAAACGAAGTTGCAGAGGATAGAAAATCAAGCACTTACTATTTTTAGCAGGTGGTACGGAGGAATTAGGGTTTCCTAAATTCAAGGACAAAACACGACAATCATGCAAAGGCAGCATCCAGCCACGACCAACACTCTTCAGGCAAACGGCATGCGAAATTTGAACTCATTCTGAGCAGTTGCTATTTTTAGTAAGTTGCTAAAAATAGCATGCATAGGCAGGCATCAGCTACCGAAAGTTTAACCACATCCCGAGGTTCGAAACTAAGCAAAAATTAGGCTTTTCAGAGTCAGAAATCAGTTCAAGGCACAAAATGTGGAGAAATTTCTAAAAATAGAAAGTCAGGGCAAGCTAGGGTTAGCATGAACAAGTCACCCCAAAACAGGCAATGGACAGGAAATTCACTAAGTTTGATAAAATTTGGAGTCCAGCATCAAAATTCGCCCTGGAAGCCACCTCATGAGGATGAAATTCTAGTAAGGCATGAAACTTGAAGCTCACATGGTGAAATGCGCCCTTGAAGCTGAAGATGGGTGGAAAATATTCTAAGTACTTGAATTTTGAAGCTCTCTACCCCAAGTGCACCTTAAGATTGACAGAGGCTCCAAGAAATTTTCTAAGTATTCAAAATTGGAAGCTCAAGGTATGATATGCGCCTTTGCTAGAGAAGAAGCTTAAAATTTTTACTAAGGCATGTGAAATACGCCTTGGGAAGATAAAAGAGTCAAAAAAAGTGCTAGGTGTTGACAAAGTGGAAGTACCACCTATAAAATGTGCCCCCAATTGGAAGTAGGACCCTCCATATGCGCCCAAGCCTGGGAGATTGTGAAAATTTGACTAAGTCATTAAATTAAAACCTCAGGGGTGGAAATGCGCCCAAGGTCATGGAGGAGGAAGTTGAGAATTGTCTAAGGCATAAAAAAAATAAAAGCTCAACACTCTAAATGCACCCAAGCTAGAAGTTAAGAAGAAGATTGTCCAAGTTATGAAAACGAAAGCTCATATCCTTAAATGCACCCTCAACTTAAACTACACTCTCCAAGATGCGCCCAAGGAAGATGAGACTTGAAAATGTTCTAAGGCGAAGAAACTTAAACTACAACCCCTCATATGCGCCTTGGGAGGAGGGTGATTAAAATTTTGACTAAGGCAAACGAGCTGAAAGCACAAGGGGTTGAATGCGCTTTGAAGGGAAGGAAGTGACTTGAAGATATTCTAAGGCGTCAAGATTGAAAGCACATGGTGCCAAATGCGCCCAGCTTTGAGGCAAGTTAAGGAAATTTTCCAAGAAACTCAAAGCCCACCTATCTAAATGCACCTCTGCCTGGGAATGAGTTGGAAAAGTTTCTAAGTGATTAAAGCTGAAAGTACTTCCTCCTGTATGCGCCTTGACTGAAATTGTGCTTGAGTTGCCAAAACTGAAAGCTCATCACATCATATGCGCCCAACTTTAGAAGGTGATTAAAATTTTCAAGGCAATGAAATTAAAAGTCTAAAGGCTGAAGTGCGCCTAAGAGTTGAAGAGGAGGGATAAAATGCGCCCCCAATTGAAAGTACCCCCCCTATATGCGCCCAACCTTTTGGAGAAGAAGTAAGAATATTTTCTAAGTATGTGAGATTGGAGGATCACCTATCTAAGTGCGCCCAGCTTGGAAGTTGAGGTCAGAGGACTTTCTAAGGCATGGAAACTGGAAGTGGCATATATCAAATGTGCCTTGAAAAGAGGGAGAAAGGAAAACTTTTAAAAATGCATTGGAATTGAAACCACAACCTCCAATTTGTGCCTTGGTTAGAAGGGGATGAGTAAATATTAAATGTTGGAAAATTAAATGTTCACCCCCTTGATTGTGCCTGGCATGATAAAAAATCAAATGGAGATTTTTGTGAGATTGAAGGCACTTAAAATTTTCCTAAAGCGTTTGGAAGTAAATAAAAAAAATTGCTCTAGGCAAATAATTTTAAATTTGCTCAAGCTGGAGGAATTAAATAAAGTCTAGTTAAAATAATTATTTTCCAAAGTTTAAAAATCAAATACCCCCTTCGTTTAGACACATAAGATTTCTTTTAAAGTCGGGAGATATTTATCATGGGGGAAAGTTTATTTCGGAGTTTATTTTGGACGAAAAATAATTTTGCCTAGCAATTTTAAAATGCTGAAGCTCACAGTGATTTTTCTAAGGCACTGGCGAAATGAATAAAATTTCTCAAGTGAAGTTAAAATGGTGTTTAAATTAAATTTTAAATTTTAATATGCCAGTGTTTAAAAGGATGACATTTTTAATGTTGAAGTGAATTTTAATGAATTTCTCAAAATTTCTTCAGTCAACTGGAAATAACTCGTAGTCGGGAGGGAAATTTTAAATTCAAAACGAGGAAATAATCTCTAATAATAGCCAATTTCTATGACGACTGCATGATAGCTGGGAATATTCTCTCCTAAAATTGGAAAATTTCTAAGTCATAGTGAAGTGAATTAATGGCATTTGCTAAAACAGGCACTAGCTTGCAGTTATAAGAACTTTGAAGTTCTTCATTTCTATTCACAAAATTGCAGAGCTGAGAATTGTGCTGAAGAGCTGAAAGTGATTGTTGAGCAAGTGAGAAAATTTTGAGTTGAGAAAATTATTTCTCTGAGTGCTGAAGTTTATTTTGCTGAAGTTGCTGAGATTAAGAGTGCTGAAAATTGAGAGTGTTGAGTGCTGAGAAGAAATAAAATCTGAAGTAGAAGTGTTGAATTCGATTTTTTTCGAAGTGCTGAGGTTGAGTTTTTCGAAGAGCTGAAATTGTTGTGGCTGCGAGTTGCTAAAGTTCAGAGTTTTAAATTTCAAAGTCTTAAATTTCTCGAGGTTTGGAGTTGGAGTTTTACTGTTGAAGTTTTATTTTTCTTTTCGAAGCAAACTCCACTTGCCAGCCATCTCACAAAATTTTATTTTTAAAGTTAGAATTATAATGCTTGCTTTCTGTTTTGCAGATGGCTGAAAGTAGAAGAGGTGATATTGCCGGAACAAGCAAGGCTGAAGCCAGAGCTGGAAATGCTGAAGCTGGCAAAGAAAATGCTTCCAGGCAGGCGATAATTAAGCAGTTGAAGAAGTCCTTTATTCCAGAATCAAAGTTCGTGTCGAAGCTGGGAGGTCTGACGGATACAAACCTCGGTTCTTTCAACCTCAAAGCCTTCAAGAGAAGAATATATGGGCAAGGTGGCAATCCTTCAACGGTGACTTCGCATAACATTGTAAGGAGCGGGTTGTATGCAGCAGCCGGGTTCCCGCTAGTAGTTCGATGTCCAGAGCTTATTATGGAGTGTGCAAATTACTACAATTTAGACCACCAGACGATTGTTTCTCTAGAGGGCAAGCTACTGGCAAATTTCACGCCTGATACAATTGGCGAAGCTTTCGGGATCTTGGCCATGGACAAAATGTTGTTCAAGTCCAAGGAGAGAGTTGATAAGATGTATGCTACATCTTTTGATAAATGTGCTAAGAGGATCAATACTCATGGATGAGGAAGCCAAAGCTTCCTGGTGCCAAATTGCCGAAGCAAATCATTTCAGAAGAGCTGAAGCAGGAATACTGTGATTTGATCATGATGCTCAGCCGGGTGAATGGCAGCCCACATGCATATGCGTTTGAGCCATGGATGTTCTTTTATATCAGCGTGGTGCTGGAGGGAAAAGAGTATGTAGACTAGGCACAGATGATTAGTGATAACATTGATGAGCAATTCAAAAATCTAAGGAGAACGAAGACTTTTTACATGAGCTCATATGTTATCTACATGTTGGCTCAGATGACAAGATACAAGGGGCTGACGTACCAGGAGCCGATCAGATGTGGTCACAATCAATTCAAGATTCATGAAGCATGCAAGCAATTGCATCTGATGAGCACCTCTCACTTCAAGAGGATGAATGACGCCTTCACAATGTACCTCACAAGGACTTTTCAGCAGAGATTGCAGCAAAGAATATCTAAAGAGGCGCAAGAGTTGATCGAGCAGTACGGGTTTTGGTTTGTCCAATTCCCAAAATTCACATATATAAGGCTGTTAGGACACCATTCATATGCCTACCGACTACCGAGGTATCCCACAGATAGAATGATAATGCTCGAAGTGTCTAGGCAACTCATTGCCTATGACAAAATGATAAAAAAGAAGAAAGGCGGATTGCAATTTCCTATTGTCATGGGAAACGCACTTGAGGAGTGCCCCTCGTTGCAAGCAGCCAAAGAAGCAGAAGATGAATTGCAATTTTATTGCCTCACTCTCCATACCAGCCGGCAGGACTTTGATCCTCGAGGGAAGATTGGAACCGTGCAAGGCGAGGAATATAGGCATAAGGCTCACTTAGAGGATTTTTGGGCAAATGTAGGAGATGAAGCTGGGATCAGAAGAAGAATGTTCTCCAGATTGCCTCTAAAGTTGATCAGGGAGTGTGAGGTGGTCCAAGTTCCGGATCAAGTTGATGAAGATGCCAGACTTATACACCCGGACTATGAGTCAATAAAGAATACGCCAATCCCACCACCGGATTGGGCGAAGCCAGAGATCATAGTATGCTTGTCTTGATTTTCACAAGGAGCTGGGTGGATGGGCATGTTCACAGGTTGAAGAGAAGATCAATTGCCCTCTCGTACAATCTCATGGGTGATCGAAGGCCACCAGTGTCAGCAAAGAAGAGGAAACAAATCGCCCAAGTTGCGGAACCACAACAAGAGGAAGAACCAGTACAACCCGAGCCCAAAGAATAGAGAAGACATCGCCCACGTAGTTGTTGGCTCACTCTTCAAGTATTTAATTGGTTTCAATGTTTGCAAATCAGAGGGCTGGAGAGAACGAAGAGCCAAAAATTGGAGAAGTCAATCAGCCGCTATCCAGAGAACTTGATAGTCAGAGTGCCAAGGCTCCTAAGGGTGTTCATCAGCCAAAGAAGGAGAAGAAACAGAGACGGACATTCGCTTTGATCGTGCACTTGAGGCGGCCTTTGAGGAGGAAGATATTTTGGAGCCAGAAGTTCGAGGTTTTGAGGAGGACAGCCAGCATATGGAAACAGATGAGCCTCGACCGGGCGTTGCTCAAGAGGAAGTTCATGAGGTTGAAGCAACAGAGGAGTAGCCCCTTATTGTCTACGACGCTCAGCAGAATGCTCCAAATTGGCTCTCACGAGTGATTAGGAGAGATCAGGAGGATGACACCGACCCGACGGTAGAAATGGAAGAGCTCCTGAACAGGATAAGTGGGTCACCCAAAAGGAAGAGAGCTAGAAAATATTCTAGGATGGAAACTGATGAGGCTGGTTCGTGCACTTTCCATGTTGCAGTTCCGAGGGAGCACTATGATCTAGGTGATGTGATGCCTGAAAACTACACGGTCACTACGATTGAGTTAGGCCATCCCTCAGGAGCATAAGTTGTTGAAGAAGCTGAAAATTCTTTCCAGGCGTTGAGGGATAGGCTGGTACAAAAGGAGGAAAAGTATAAAAATTCGAAAAAGGAGCATAAGGCGTTAGTTGGGTACGTACGACATCTAGCATGTCCGTGTGCTCAAGAGAACCCAACGGTGGATCTTCCACTTGAGCTACCACAGGAGTCAATTAGTGGGCTCGAAGAAATGAAGAAAGCTATTCAGGAAGGAGATAAGTGGGTAGGCGGTGTCCGTGCTGAGGTTGAGAAATTCATGATTGATCTTGTCTCCTCTTTCCAACACGCTTCCAGTATCCTCTCACGTTTGGAGAACATCGAGCAGGCTTGGAATGACACACATATATTTCAGGTTAATACCATTCCTCGCTTGGCTGCTCTGATGCGCATTCTAGTACAGACTTTGGTTGATGAAGGGGTGATCCAGGCTGGGGATAGATATGACTTTCCGGGGTGGTATTCGGCTGCGTTCACTGGCAAAGGTTTCTTCGACATGGCTAAGGCAGAGTCTGCCAAAATCAAAAAAGCAATGGGAAATATTCACGAGGGCGTCCTCAATACGTTGGAGGCGTTATTTACCAGAAGACTAACTCCCGGGGAGGTGGAGATAGATGGATTGAAGGGGAGGTTGCAGCCTTTCTTCTTCGAGATGAGGGTGTTTTCCCAACTAGACTTTGAGAATATCTCTACATTCTTAGCCATCATTCAGAGCACACAAGAGTCCATTGAGAGCTGGAGAAAGTCTTGTGATCGGCAGGAGCAAATGATTGCAATCCTCGAATATCAACTCAACCTTACTCTAGCGATTTCAGAACAAGAAGTTGATGCAATGCTGGCCCGATTCGTAGCTTACGCGGTCAGAGAAAAGAACAGTTGAAACAGGATCTTGGACGAGAATCTTCTGGAAGGGTAGTGGGCATTAATTGCCCATAGTGGTCAAGGAGGAATCTGCTATCTTTGTACTCATTAATTACGCCACTCCACCTTTTGGCGGTTTTTAGGGAAAAATCTTGTCTAGGGTTTATGTGGCTTGATCTGAGCCGTCCATTGTATTTTGATCTGGACCATCCATTGAGATTGGCCAACTATATAAAGGGGAGTCCCCTCATTTGTACACTAGTTAGTTAGTTAGACATTAGATCAGACTAGAGAGTAGACATTTTTCTAGAGAGACAGTTAGAATAGTTTCATTGCATTGTTTGAAGGAGAAGGGAAATTCTCCCTTTGAGAATTTTGTAAGAAATTGTTACGAAGGCTATCATAATAAAAGAATTCATTGATGGTGAACTCCACTTTTGTTATGAGCAGTTAGTGAGGTTTCTTCGTCCTTCGACTTCAAGTAGGATTTGAGTTAGAGTAATTTTCATGCAAGTAGTTAATTGTGGGTAGTTGTGGTTGATTTAAGTGAACTTCGTTAATCCATACCACTAACAAGCTTATTGATGGTAAGTTTGTCCTGCGTGGTCAACTGGAATTCCTTTTAGACTTAACTTCGGTCAAGATTCATGTGTATGTATGCATCGTTTTGATGCTATTTGCATTGTTGAATCATGATTTGAACATCTTTTTTCTCCCTTGAAGATTGCACCAACCTTGTCGAGGCTGTCCAACCGGAGGCAAGACAACGTTTGGTTGAAGTTCATTGAAGTCGAGCTCAATACCCCTTGCATTTAGACTAGGACATAATTTTCTAATCTCTGCAGCCATTCAATTTTGCATATTTCTGGTTAGTTTTAGGAAATCATACCTCAACGCCAAATCATTCGCATGAAAATCCCCTTCAAAGTATTATCCTGTTGTTTACTGCAAACATCCTAAACAATTGTGTAAGTCCCCTCGTGTACACAACAAATCACAACGAACCTACTGAGGGTATTCCAAAGCATTTCGGAACCTTGGAGTTGAACGTGCGATCTTTCTAGCAATCTTAGCGCACAGGATTCTTTGATCAAGAGAGAATGGAGTAGCCTTCGGATTACTTTGTTCTACTGATTGGTGCGGTCACAAAAATCACATCAACAGATCGGTGACAAACACCATTGTGTGGGAGTTCAAGATATAGAATCTGAAATTTTTGATAGACCTGATGACAACATACACATTCTTCTCAATTTGAGAATAGTGCAATTCACTATCTTTAAAGCCATTGCTCATGAAAGCTATCAGAGATTCTCCTTCTTCCTTTAGCTTCTGTGTTAGTATGGCAGATAGAGTGTGTTCCAATGCATAACAATAAAGGATGAATTCCTTTTCAAAGTTAGGATGAACTAGCACTAGTGCTCTAGCAATGACTTCTTTTATTTTGATGAAAGCTTGCTTGCCTTCTTCTATCCACTTGAAAGGGGACGTCTTTTTCATCATAGCTGATATCTCCTTAGTCAGCTTTGAAAAATTAGGTACAAACCTTCTTATGAAATTGACTTTACCGAAGAAGGAATGTACTCTTGTTTTATTTGTTGGAAGAGACAGGTTCTTGATTGAATCCACCCAATTTGGGTCAATCCTATTCCTAGTTCCTTCTTTGGAGACGATATGGCCAAGCAACTTGCCCTCCGTCACCACAAAGATAGACTTTTTAGGATTCAATGAAATTTTGTGGTATCTACATCTTTCAAAAACTTTCGCGAGATGTGAAAAGTGATCTTGCCACTTATTTGAAAAAACGGTAAGGTCATCAAGGTAGATGACTATTAGTTTATTTTTAGGATCTCCAAAAGCCAGATTCATGGCTCTTTGAAAATTTGCACCAGCGTTGATGAGGCCAAAAGGCATCCTTTCATAGGAAAAAGTACCCCATGGGGTAGTGAAAGCCATTTTGATTTGATCCTCCTCTACCACTACAGTCTGATTATATCCGGAAAAACCATCAAGTAATGATAGCATTTCTGAATCGGTGACTATCTGCAAAGTGTGCTCCATGATCTGTAAGGGATAGTTGTTCTTCAAGGATGATTGATTCAGGTTCCTGAAATCTATGCAAATTCAGTTTTCTTCGTTCTTTTTGCACACATGAACTATGTTTGACACGATGCAGGTGTCTTGGATCCGCAGATTGTAATGTCTTTGCTTCTATCTAAAGGGTTTGACATTGTGCTTCAGAGGAATTGTGTGACATAATTCGATGGGTGTGAAGACCTTCAAGTCTTCATAAGACCAAGCAAAAACATCTTTATATTGTTTGAAAAGGGAGACAAACTTCTCGGTTTCTTCTAGAGTACAACATTTTCCCAAGTTAACAAGTCGAGGCTTGTCTTCAATGCCAATGTTCACTTGATAGTGTTCAGTAGAAGTACTATCACTTGAATTCTTTTGATCTTGAATATATTTGTCGTGCTTGTCAAAAATGTTTTCTAAAGAAACAAAACCCCTGGGAATTTGATTTCCTCTCAATTGAATGATTCCCGAGTCTGTAACTTCAGAGTCTTTTGTGATTGATTCTTGGAAAGGAGTAGAACTACCTTCAAAGAATAATTCTTTGTAATTGTCCCCCATGACGAGAAACTCTTCAATGTCGTCATCATCGTCGAAGACTTGCCAGTTGTCGGAATTATCAGGAACAATTGGCCTATATATCAGCTCAATAGTGAAGGTATTTTCATGAAAGTTAGAATGTGGCATGAATAAAGCAGTTGATACCGTGAGGCATCTGCTCTGCTATTGTCTGTGCGCGGAATATACTTGATGTCGAATGCTTCGAACTAGTTGATGTCATTCCACACCCTTTGTCTATAGGTCCGAAGGCGATCTTTTCTGACTTGGAATTGATCTTTGATCTGCTTGACGATCAGCTTTGCATCTCCTTCAACTCTAAGTAATTTGATTCCCATATCCTTTGCATTTTTGAGACCTAGTAAAAGTGCCTCGTATTCCGCCAAGTTGTTGGTGCGTTCAAACTGCAACTGATATGCAAAAGGATATAGACGTCTTTCGAGAGAAGTGATGACAACTCCTCTCGAGCCTAATGTCGAGCAACTTCCGTCAAATTGCATCGTCCATACCTTTGAATCTTCATTTGATGTACTTGCGGAGAGTGTAAACTTTTGACTTTCTTCAGTTGCCTCAGACATCATAGCATATGTGCCAGGACTTGTGTCTTGGTATAACACTTGTGCTTGAGGGTCTTGGGATCTTACCACCGTGAATCTCGATTTTGCCTCAGGTTCTAGTTTGAAACTACCTTTCTTCAACGGGATTGTCGTGAACGACCAATCCAACTAAATCTCTCCTCCGAGATCCTTGCAGAAGCTTCTACTCAATAACATCCCGTAATTGGTTGGAATATCAGCTAAGAAGATAGTCATCATAACCTTCTTTTTTGGACAGGATGCTAGCCTTGAGCATCTTTTAGTTGACTGACCAACGACACCGGCTTCAATTCAAGTGAGTAACACTTGTTGTGAGTTTGGGTGCACGAGAGTCCCAACGTGTTCATGATTTGCAAGGGCATGACATTGTCCGAAGCTCCTAAGTCTATGATACAATTGCTGTGTTTGAAACCCCCTATATAGAAAGATATATAGAATGACTTCGGCTTGTCTTTCGTTGGTATGGATGACTCGAGCAACGTAGGCTAGATTGCAGCTTTCTTCTTTACGACTTTGAGAATCCGCTCCAATTGCTCTAGATGATCTTGAAGATATTCCAGTTGTGAAATTTTTGCCTTCGTCCTCATCATGTAAGACACAATGCCAAAGTTTGCTGAAGACGAATCTTGAGCAACTGGCATGTTGTTTTCATGTGAAGACTTGGTATTGGAAGTGGAAGGCACTTCTTTTCCCTTTTCATTTGGTTTCCATTTTTCCAATTCTTCTTTCTGTGCTTTGAAATGTTGTGCATGCCTAAACACAATCGCAAGAGAGTACTGATGGTATTCTTCTTCTTCTTCTTCATTGAAAGGTTCTCTATCGAAGTATCTGATAATTGAAAGAGTTACAATGCTGAAAGGAGTTTCAATGATATCAACTTATTTTCCAAATACCAACTACACTATCAATGACAAAAAATTACAATGATGGCTGTAATGTCCCCAATTTAGCCCTACGCTCTTCATTTGGATTTAGCCTATTTCTGGAAACTCGTAGGCTAAGCAGAAGCTTGAATCAGGGTTTCCAAACTTCTTGGAGGATGTTTTCGTCTTTTTGCGGAGTCTTCTTTTGGAATTGTTGAACTTGGATTGCGGATTCCTTCTGGGTTTTCTGAGAGCTTCGCGTTGGTGGTTTCAGTTCGGCATTCTGGGCAGTTACATGAATTTACTATTTTTAGTAAATTCTATTTTTAGCAGTTGACTTGTTGACTCCTAATCAGTTGGCTCCACTTTGGCAGTCTGTTCAGACGGTATGGTTGAATTTGGCTTCTGATGCATTTCCATGGTGATATAAGATATTTTATATTATAATGTTATAATTTAACATTATAATTCCTTGTTCTAGCATCATGAATTAATATTGTCTTTAAAAGGGGGACATTGAAGGGTATTTTCACATGGAGGAAATATTTTAATATTTCTAAAGCCAAATATTGCTCAAGGAGTTTGGACACCAACTTTGGGTGAGCCAAATATTTTATTTAAAAAGTGAAATTTATCTTCTTAAGCAAGTACGCCATCCTGAGGGTGAAGACAAAAGACAAGTCAATGACCTAAAAGAATCTTTGAGGTGGCGCCCTTCTTGGAGGTTTCTAGAAAGCTCTTCTAAAGTTATAAATTGGAGCTCGGGGTCCTCATTTTGTTTATCTGATGAATTTGCAAAGTTATGCTGCCGGATTGGCTTTGGGATTGCTTCGAGGAATGAATGCCTCCTAGCTTGGCTCTTCTTCTTGCTTGAAAGACAGCAACTAGTTGAGAGGTTTAGTTGTAGTTGGTTTCCTTTCATTGTAGTTGGTTCTTCTCACATTCTGTAGTTGAGTTATTGTATTTTCTGTCAATTTTAGAGTTGCTGGTTTGTATGGCTGTAGGTTGTTTTTACTCACAACTCAAGAAACATAAATAATATTGTTCTGGGTACTGTTCCAATCTATTTTCCTATGTAGGGCGACCATATGTGCAAGTTTCCAGAATTTTATTTGAAGTCTATGAATTATCTAAAGTAAATCACCCTTGCTTGCAGGCAATTTCACTTCGTAAGTGCTTTGGAAGTCGTGCAAAATAAATAGGGGTCTTTGTGAGAAGTTTTTGTGATCCATCTTCATTGTCATCATCATTAGAATGTTTTGCAACTGATTTCAAGTTAAATGAGTGAGTATTGAGAGAGATATGAGCATTTAAGTGAGTTCTGGAGTTGCTGATTTCACCATTTTAACTGCAGATCTGTCATATCAGACTTAGTAAAATTATTAATAGGGCTGGGATTGTTTATCTTAGTCATATTAATCATTCTGGAGTAGCTCTACATTTCAGCAGTTTGATTATCACTATAATCCATCGTGCTTGCAGGAGATATATTATATTGTAAGGCTGTTAGTAGTACTAACCAGCCAATATTCACATTTGTAAGCTCTTTATTATATTTCCCACATTTCGTGGAAGAGACTGATCCTTGCTCAGTCTATTGTATTTACTTTTAGTTGCTCCGTCATATGATAGCGCCTATTCATCTTGGATAGGAGTGCACATACTTGGCGTTGAGCTCCATTTCCAGTATTGTATTTCATGTAATTGCTCCGCCATATGGTCGCCTCATTTCCATTTGGAATTGGGTAGCACATACTTGGTGTTGAGTTTGCTTTCAGTATATTAGATGGTAGGGATCCTCTGACCACATGCTCGTCGTTCGCCGGCACATTCTTGGTTAGAGTTTTTGTATAAGCATTTCAATTAAGACCCTCTGACCATATGCTCGCCATCACTTGGCGCCATTCTTGGTTAGAGTTACTTCCAGTTGCAGTTCTGATTAATGTACTGACGATCCTCTTGCCATATGACAACCTCTCTCTTGTTGAGATTGAGTGCGCATTCTTGGCAAAGAGTTATATTGTAACTGCTGATTTGATTTATCTAACCCTAACGGGTGTGTTGCATTTCTGATTGTAATTTGAAAATTGAAAAAATTTGGCTCGGAATATTTCAGTGGTCTCAGAGCCAAGATCCTGCCATCCTGTGCCCATCAAAGTTCAGTTGACAATTGAGTGATAGAGAAATCAATTTCTTCACCAGAGGTCAGAACCGAGCTTAGATCAGTTTTCAGAAGTTTCAAAGATGTATCATCGTTTGTTCAGTAATCGTGAGAAGTCAGATTCGATTATGGCATTTGAGGAAGGAAAGGTTAGTTTGGCCACAAGAGATTTCATTGAGTATGCCAAACAGTACAAAAGACAATGTGAACATGAGGCTGCCATACTCCGTGAGCAATATCAAAACATGCCAGATGATTATAGGAACAATGTTTCATTTGATACCCATTTGAATTGTGTGGCGTTTCTGAAGCCCGAAAAGTCGGAGATGGTGGACCACATCAGGAAAATGATAAAAAGGGAAGCAGAACAAGTTTTGGTTGAAGGATCAAAGAAGGAAGAAGATGAAGTGTCTATTTGTGAATTGCAGCCCACAAACAAGCATGTTGATGAAACTTTGTCATTTGAAGAATGTGCCGAAGAGCCCCACAATACTTTCCGAGACTTGCATGTGATAGCAAGTGATGAAGATCAGAACATAGCAGCAGTCTTGAATCCTAATTTGGATTCAGCCCATGGAGGTCCTGAGAGAAATGACTTCACAGAAAATTTTAGGAGTACTGTTGTGTGGGATGAGTTCGTTGAAGGAGTACAAGATTGAAAAAATGCTAGTGATGTCGTAGAACCAGCTTATGACCAAGACAGTAGTGATGATGTTGGTGATGACTCTACAGAGTTCATGCAAGATCATATTGAAGATTTGATGATGAAAGATTTTACTCTTGTTGCTGTCTCAACTTCCCAAGAAGTTCCACCTGAAGAAATCAGCGACATACTTTCTTATGATGGTTCCATAAAAGATAATGAAGGTGAAGTTTTCCAAACAACAAGCATCGAAGATTCTTCACTCCCTTTCGGTGGTGACATTGTCGGACTTGGGTTTGACCAGCAAACCGAACCATTGGAGGAAAATGTTTTTGAAGATATCAGCTTAAGAGATTCAGGAGCTGACTTATTCATTGAGTTAATACTTCCAGTGAAGCATGAAAAACCTCTTCCTGTTGATCATCTCAGTCAACCCCTTGGCATTTGGGATCCGGGTGTGTTGGCATCAAGTTATGTTAAAGAACCTGTGTGGGATAAGTTTCCCTTTGATCCTGATGAAGAACAAGAACCAAATTGCATGGAAAACTATGAGGTAGCCCTTGGAGGAGAAGTTGTCTTTGAAGAAGAAGATTATGTTGCTACAGAAACTTTCCGAACAGCGGACAATTATGATCCATTGATCAAGTTTGATGCTGCGATAATGTTTGACCAAGGAGACGTTAATGAAGAAGAAGAGCTAGAAGATCATATGGCTCTTGAAGATGTAGAGTTTGAAGGTGTTACTAAACACAAATCTGATTTTTCAATGCGTGAAGCTGATTGCAAGCATTGTGTTGAAGAATTTGTGAAGTATGATGCTTTTTATGACAATGAGCATTCTCCACTAGTCGATGGTGAAGTATAAGAATGTTGGAGCAGCATTGAGGGCAGCAAAGACAAGGGACAGGGGTCTGCTTTTCAGTTGCAGCCTATCAGCAGTTCACCATCTTCACATTCTTATGAGTGGGAAAGACAATTCAAGGTGTCCATTGACAAGGAAGTGCAAACTCTATCCTTGTTTGATCACACACTTAGCTTGGTTGAAGAGCTTTACTGGAAGGCCCAACTTGAAGTGAGACAAAGAGGAGTGAAAGATGAAGTTGCTCTTTCCAATTTGCAACTTATCAGAAACTCTTTGGTAACCTTGAAGTCCGAGTACATGCACTTGATTGAAGATCATGATCACGCCATTGAAGTTGCAAAGAAGACCATTTGTGCTTCTCAAGATAGAGAGAGGAAGTTCGATGAACTTTCTTTGGAGCTTGAATCAACAAAGGCTACATTAGAAGAAACTCAAATGGCATTAATGGAGGTAGGAAATCAGTTTGCTGATTTCAAATTTTTCACGAAGCAAGAGAATGCACATAGAGCCGAAGAAATCAAGCAAGTAATTGGTGAGCTTGATAGTCTTCGAGAGGAGTTTGACCTAGAAGGTCTCACAAGAAGGACTGAAGTTGCAAGTGCAGATTTGGATCAGCAAGATGGAAGGAATAACTTTCAAGTTTTTGACAATCCTCTCTTTGAAGAGGATGATGAGGAAAGTTATGATAATCCTCTCTATGAGATGGAGGATGAAACGGAGAATGAGACTAAGTATAGTTTCCAATGCTTGGATGCTTTGATATCACTCCATGAGGATGTGCCACGTTTGTTGGTTAGTAATGAATGCATAAGTGGGTTTGAGGATGGAGTCTCTACATGGGAAATGATGATTCGAGGAGATTTCAACATCTCCGACACCAAGGTGTTAACAAAGCAAGACTTGGTAGCTGCTGGTAACTTCATTACAGCAGCAAGGAGCAAAGATTTCAGTTTTGTTACTCATGAAATAGGGAAGAAAGATGGACCTGAACTTGGTGTTTGTATGCCTGTCAATCCATCCCTTTGGTTGAATGATGTTTTGGCACTTATTAGACCATTGTTGGAGTTGGATTTGAGGTCATTTAATATTTCATGCTCCAATGTTGTTGAAACTTTCATGGATAGGCTTCAAGGGTTCACTAGAGGAGGCATCAATCTCTTCTGTATGCACTTGATCCTTACTGGCACTTGGGGATGCATTGAGATTACCTTGCTATGGGTTGAAAATCATTTTCGGTTGGGTATCCGTGCTTGGGATCCTCAATTTGGCTTGATAGAGCTTATTACATTTGGAAAGGACTATTGGAGGAATAAGGATCAAATTTCCAGATTTGTTGATGTTGTCCATTTCTTTGTTTGCCACTTGATGGGTTCGTTTGTTCATCAACAAATGGATTGGAGAATAATTTTGAGTATGGGTTGGAGAAATAAACAGTTGGTTGCTTTTGGCAGTGATCCTCGGCTAAGACAAGGGCAGATTTTGAGACAGTTGGTTGCTTTTGGCAGTGATCCTCGGCTGACAAGGGCAGATTTTGAGACACGAGTTTGCTGATTGGAGGCAGACCAGCCACCTTACTTGTGGAGTTACTCTCGTTTGGGAGAGTTTTTCCATCACTACTTGTCAAAGAGGTGGTAGTTTTCAGTTGGACATTGCTCTAGTTTGTTTTCCTGCCACTTTGGAGGTGTCACCTTGTAGCTCGATGGTCATCTCACATGCTCACACTTGGGAATTTGAGTGGTGTTGTTGTTTTCCTTCGTGTAGGACTCTAGTATCAGATTGCACTATGTTGATCCCAGCCTTGATCAACAGCAATTATTTGTTCCTTCACACCTTTCCTACTCTCCAAATTCATCTTATGATGGTTTGTGATGGAAACTTTGACAGTTTACTCTCAGTGTTGGTTCAGGACAGCGGACTCTCACATGCTTTGGTTCACCATTCTGAGGCTCTTGGAGTGGGAATTGTAAGAGTTTTTAGTAATCTTCATGGTTGCATCAGAATAATGCAGGGGAGGCATAGTAGACTCATGTGGAGTCATGAGTTAGAGTTTGATGAACTCTTGCAAAGGATTGCTTCCCTCTTTGCAAGAAGTTTTGGAGAGATCACATCTGCAATCATGGTTGTGTTAGATACCTTATGGAGGCATGTTGAGGATTACAATTTTGAGTTGAGTAGACTATCTTTTCCAATGCCTAGGTTTGTGATAGACAGTGGCATTGTTGATTTTGCTGACTCAGAGCATTTTGGCCATTATGGTTCCACTATTGTGATCAGAGTAGTGCAACATCAGCACGGTGGGTCCTCTTTCAGACGGATATGGGACCCTGGGATTGTACTTGGTTTGGTTTGGTGCAGTTTGAGTTTTTCTAGAGTTGTGGTGGCATTGCTTGAGGACAAGCAATTTTGGGAAGGGCGGACTGTAATGTCCCCAATTTAGCCCTACGCTCTTCATTTGGATTTAGCCTATTTCTGGAAACTCGTAGGCTAAGCAGAAGCTCGAATCAGGGTTTCCAAACTTCTTGGAGGATGTTTTCGTCTTTTTGCGGAGTCTTCTTTTGGAATTGTTGAACTTGGATTGCGGATTCCTTCTGGGTTTTCTGAGAGCTTCGCGTTGGTGGTTTCAGTTCGGCATTCTGAGCAATTACATGAATTTACTATTTTTAGTAAATTCTATTTTTAGCAGTTGACTTGTTGACTCCTAATCAGTTGGCTCCACTTTGGCAGTCTGTTCAGACGGTATGGTTGAATTTGGCTTCTGATGCATTTCCATGGTGATATAAGATATTTTATATTATAATGTTATAATTTAACATTATAATTCCTTGTTCTAGCATCATGAATTAATATTGTCTTTAAAAGGGGGACATTGAAGGGTATTTTCACATGGAGGAAATATTTTAATATTTCTAAAGCCAAATATTGCTCAAGGAGTTTGGACGCCAACTTTGGGTGAGCCAAATATTTTATTTAAAAAGTGAAATTTATCTTCTTAAGCAAGTACGCCATCCTGAGGGTGAAGACAAAAGACAAGTCAATGACCTAAAAGAATCTTTGAGGTGGCGCCCTTCTTGGAGGTTTCTAGAAAGCTCTTCTAAAGTTATAAATTGGAGCTCGGGGTCCTCATTTTGTTTATCTGATGAATTTGCAAAGTTATGCTGCCGGATTGGCTTTGGGATTGCTTCGAGGAATGAATGCCTCCTAGCCATGGCTCGACTTCTTGCTTGAAAGACAACAACTAGTTGAGAGGTTTAGTTGTAGTTGGTTTCCTTTCATTGTAGTTGGTTCTTCTCACATTCCGTAGTTGAGTTATTGTATTTTCTGTCAATTTTAGAGTTGCTGGTTTGTATGGCTGTAGGTTGTTTTTACTCACAACTCAAGAAACAGAAATAATATTGTTCTGGGTACTGTTCCAATCTATTTTCCTATGTAGGGCGACCATATGTGCAAGTTTCCAGAATTTTATTTGAAGTCTATGAATTATCTAAAGTAAATTGCCCTTGCTTGCAGGCAATTTCACTTTGTAAGTGCTTTGGAAGTCGTGCAAAATAAATAGGGGTCTTTGTGAGAAGTTTTTGTGATCCATCTTCATTGTCATCATCATTAGAATGTTTTGCAACTGATTTCAAGTTAAATGAGTGAGTATTGAGAGAGATATGAGCATTTAAGTGAGTTATGGAGTTGCTGATTTCACCATTTTAACTGCAGATCTGTCATATCAGACTTAGTAAAATTATTAATAGGGCTGGGATTGTTTATCTTAGTCATATTAATCATTCTGGAGTAGCTCTACATTTCAGCAGTTTGATTATCACTATAATCCATCGTGCTTGCAGGAGATATATTATATTGTAAGGCTGTTAGTAGTACTAACCAGCCAATATTCACATTTGTAAACTCTTTATTATATTTCCCACATTTCGTGGAAGAGACTGATCCTTGCTCAGTCTATTGTATTTACTTTTTAGTTGCTCCGTCATATGATAGCGCCTATTCATCTTGGATAGGAGTGCACATACTTGGCGTTGAGCTCCATTTCCAGTATTGTATTTCATGTAATTGCTCCGCCATATGGTCGCCTCATTTCCATTCTGGAATTGGGTAGCACATACTTGGTGTTGAGTTTGCTTTCAGTATATTAGATGGTAGGGATCCTCTGACCACATGCTCGTCGTTCGCCGGCGCATTCTTGGTTAGAGTTTTGTATAAGCATTTCAATTAAGACCCTCTGACCATATGCTCGCCATCACTTGGCGCCATTCTTGGTTAGAGTTACTTCCAGTTGCAGTTCTGATTAATGTACTGACGATCCTCTTGCCATATGACAACCTCTCTCTTGTTGAGATTGAGTGCGCATTCTTGGCAAAGAGTTATATTGTAACTGCTGATTTGATTTATCTAACCCTAACGGGTGTGTTGCATTTCTGATTGTAATTTGAAAATTGAAAAAATTTGGCTCGGAATATTTCAATGGCTGCCTTAGGGCAGCGATTACACTTATGCAAATGTCTAGAAATCAAGTTTATATATGACTGAGAATTACAACAGCTATTTTCTAAAGATCTATATGATTTCTAATGCAATACATGTGCAATAAGGAACTTGGACTCGATGGCAGCCAACACAAGATTATTTGAATCTCCTCCAAACTGTAAATTTTCCACTTATATGGCTGCGCCTGGGCTTGTAGACATCCAATGACCCTTGCAAGCAATTTGCAGATTTTTCTCAGCTCTCTAATTCCAAAATTGCACCTTCTAGGGGTGCGCCTAGCTGAAGATGGTAGCTACAGATTTTACCAACATTAATGAATGAAATCACACCAGCATATAGACTGAGATTGATCTCCACTATGTACAAAGCCGTCCTCTTCAAAGCAACACGAAAATCTGGAAATGAAAGGCTCCAATTGATTCCCTCCAAGCTAGAATTCGCCCTTCAAATGGACTGCAAATATCTTCTACCAAAATTTGAGAATAATGTGCTCCAATTGATTTAACCAAAATTGGCCAAAGGCCACTAATTTTGCCAATGAAGTCCAAAGTGAGAAGTATGAAGCGACTCCTCCACAATTCCAACTAGGGTTGGTGTTGCACAACCGAAAGTGGTACTTAACCAACTAGGTTTGGTCTTTCACAAACAAAGACTGGAAATCAATAAGCTAAGCATTCAGCTTCAGCAGTGTAATAGAAAAGATGTATTCAACTCCAGATGTTCAAATGCATAGCCAAAGCCTCTTTTTATACTTTTTCAATCTCATCATCTAGATGCTTCTAGAAGATTCTTGTTTTATTCCTTAAGTGACTATTATTTTATTATTTTATTATTAAGTCACTTAAGCCACTTTTTATTATTAAATTAATTAAATAATAAGTCATCCCTTTTGATTTTTTTTTTTGGAATAACTTAATAAATAATTCATTTAATAATACCTCTTGATTTAATTAAATCATTAATTAAGCTATCCTCATGAAATATTAATAATTTGGACAGCTTAATTAAATAATATAATTAAATCACCATACCTCCAATTTGGGGACATGACAATATCAAGCCAATAGAGTTTTGTTTCAGTTTAATCTAGCTTTCTATATTTACTTTTGGCAAGTACTTTTATAAGGTTCAGATATGTTAAAAAAATAAGATAGAATCCTTATTTAGTATTTATGATATTGTCTACTATTTCCCACTAAATTGTGCCTTTGAATTTAATACATGGAAAGCATTACTACAAGCCTAAGGCAAATGACAATAGTGTGGAATATAAAGAAAAAGCAAAACATCTCTTAACCATTCCATGTCAATGTCCTTAACATCAAACTTAGAAGCATACCAAAGAACATGTCTCTATTTTAATGTCCTTAACATCTATTAGAAATATATGTCTATTCAAGGTTGCCTACCTACGATTTGCCTCAGCAACCTGATGAAATCTAGTGAATCATTGATGGTGTACCATGTCCCAACGACCGATGCTTAGTTTTGTGCTAAAAATCAACGAAAAAACCCATTTAAATAGTGATTTCATACAGTTATGGTTTCACAATAGGTTGGTTGGGCAATTTTTTTATTTTTTACGTGATTTTTTCGCATCTTTTAGACAATTTTTCATGATTTAAACCCTTAAAATTGTTAAACATTGTTGAAAATCATGGCTGATTAAATTGGGATTTTTTGGGGCAAAAATCGTTCTAGTCGAAATTTTGTAAAAATCGAGATTTTGTGATTTTTTGAGGATTTATGCTTCTATGCTTCAAACTATCAACACTTTGTAATATAACTCATTGCCATTTCTCTTCATCAACCATCCTTAGAACCACCACTAATGGTTATGAAATTGCTACAACATCCTATCCATCCTTCCAGAAGATCTCGAGAAAAATTAGGTCCGATACCTCAATGAAGTCAATATGAATGACATTTTATTTTTGTCTACCATTAGAAACAGGATTCTAGTTCATCTTATATGATGTGGGCTTCCTCAAGGTCAGAAAATTGTTGGCAAGTATAGAGATAGTCGGGTGAACAAGTTCCTTGTCTTTTGTATAGATATATCTGCTCAATTATTTGATTTCATGCATCATTATCAATATATCTGTGCAAAATTTATAAATTCAAATAAATAATCCTTGACCATTCACCTCTGAGTTGGCTCAAAATGATCATCATACCTGAAAGATCAGTTTAGGTGATATGTGTTAACATGAAAGATGATTTGTATCTATCTGTCCCACTGCTTTTCATTGATATTCCAAAATGGCAAGTACTCGGACTCATCATTTTTATATTCAATTTTAGTAGACTCCTTCACACAGTCATCACTTTGTAATATAACTCATTGCATTTATCTCCATTAACCACCCTCAAAACCACTGCTTGTGGTTATGAAATTGCAAGAACCTCCTACACATCCTTCCAAAGATCACGCAAAAAATAAAATCTGATACCTCAATGAAGCCAATATGTTTGGCATATTTCACTATTGTCTACTCATTAAAAAACAGGCTTTTAATCCATCTTATGTGAAGTGGGCTTCCTCAATGTAAGAAAATTGTTAGGAAGTATAGAGATGGTTGAGTGAACAAGCTCTTTGTCTTTTGTATAGATGTATATATTGATACCATTATGTGCAACATATATATCTTATTTGTGTTTATCAGTATCCTTTAATACCCAATGAACACAATTGGCAGCACATGAGATCCAAAATATGGTAGGTTGCCTTAAATCTTTTCATCTAAGTTACAGGAGATGTCATAGTGGATCCCCATTTCACTATTTTATCATTTCCAAATGAAAGGAAACTTTTAGAAATGCCCTAAAATGCCAGCACGTACGCAGAAACATCTTGAAATTGTTCTAGGACATTATGGATACCACCCGGCATTTCCAAGCCATTGTCAAGGCTTTCCAGCTGTTTCCTTAGCATTTCCCTCTTTATCACAAATGTTTTATTCATCATATCTAACTAAAAAGTGAAATATCAAATCTTAGTAGTAACTGCCTAGATATTTCTTCTCTATGTTTTGTCATCATCTCTACCAATAATTCCCAGCATTACGGCAAGAGTCAGATTTAGAAGCAGGCATAGAAAAGGTTGTTGGGCATGCAGTTGAAATATGTGCTGTCATCAATGATTAAATGACAAGAAACAACAATAATGATGGCTTCCCAGAAGATTGTTGAGCTAGTATTCAAGGTCCATTTGGAGTTGAAGTAGGGGGGAGATCAGAACTGCAACCATAGCTAAACAAACAATTTTTTTGCTTCCACGTGGTCTTTCATTCCAAACTCTTCTGTTGCTTCAACTGAAAACTGGGACAAGAATAAGAATTGCCGGGCTTCCCAAATGCCTCCAAGTCATTGGAATTTATGCATGCAGAGTCTGCTCCAGAGATTTTCTTCCTCAATATTCATCATAAATCTCTAAAGATTGTCAAATTCATTTGGCATGTCTGAGTAGAAGAACCCTCACAATATTCATAATATACATATCCATTTAAATTTCAGTCTGATCATTCTACTGCTCATCAAAAGGATTCTGACCACTTTTATTCGAAGTTATCCCATATTTTGTCTTGTTCTTCAACCTCTTCATTTAGTTAAACCTTTTCTGACTGGAACCCATGAACAACCAAAATATCCAGAGAATTCTCTTTGGAGTACTCTTAGGTCTCATTCTGGGATTGCATGCTTACTAGCAAGGACAGATATGTTAGTGTAAAGGCCTTCACATTCCACATTTCTACAGACTTCAGGAAAATAGATTTGCAGGACTTTAATACTTGCAAAATCTCCAGTGTTGTGATCACAAGGAACAAATATTTCTTTTTCTGTGGCACAAGAAAATAAATATGCACCTTGATTCTGCAGCTTTACTTCAACTGCTTTCGTAATCCAGAGGATTGGATTGGAGGAGGAAGAAGAAATGTAATAGGAAAAAAATGGCGAGCTCTTTATGGTAAACAAAATAAAAATCGGCCATTTTTTAATGACCAAGAACAATTAAAAAGATGATAATGATGCTATACTTCATATGAATGAAGCATTTAGTTTAGTTTGGCACGGTAATAAAGTTTATTCCTCACGGTAATAAAGTTTATTCATATTAACCTTTTATTTTCTTGTCCAAATAATGCTGGAACATACTGTTGATTTTCTATTTTGACTTCTAAATTTTCAGATTCTAAATTTGCAATAAACAGTGGCGGCTTACAAATGACTTCACAGCTAAACAATGTTTATGAAAGTGACAATGAAATACTTGATGCTGCCTCATTTTATGTGACTGATACACAAAAGTGGGGAGTAAGCAACACTGGAAATTTTCTGGACAGTTCTGCACAGAATTTTACGCAATCGAGTCAATCTCAATTTACAAATACATTAGATACAGAACTCTACCAAACGGCGCGCTTATCTCCCAGTTCACTGAGGTACTATGGTTTAGGGCTTGAAAATGGACAATATACAGTAAACCTACAGTTTGCTGAAATAGATATTCTAGACACACAAAGCTGGAAGAGTCTTGGAAAACGCATTTTTGATGTTTCTGTTCAGGTAAGTATAACCCACTTTTCTAATGATTTGATTTCATCTTGAAAAGATTGTCCATTTATTTCCTCTTTTCTACGGGGAGGGGTTGTGGGGCGTTAAAGCATTTTTTCTGCATTTTTCTCTTTTTTGGTCCTTCGCTTTTTGCAAATAGTAAGTGAATGACAAAAAAAACATTAGTCTGACAATCAGAATGCATTCAATCTCATTTGGATTCTTTATTTTTTCCTTGGGTAAATACTAGCTCTGTGTCATCGCTTAGCTCTACAACTTCTTGTCCACTGATGCTGTAGGGGAATAAAGTATTAACGAATTTCAACATCCAAAAGGAGGCAGGAGGTTCATTCATAGCAGTTGACCGATCTTTCAGCACAAATGTGACTGAAAATTTTCTTGAAATTCATTTTTTCTGGGCTGGGAAGGGAACATGCTGTATTACAAAACAAGGAACCTATGGACCTTTAATATCAGCCATAAGTGTTATACCTGGTAAAGAAAAAATGACGGGACTTTTAGCTTATTTTTTATAATTTATTTAATTTAAAGAAGATATAAACAGAACATATTTCTATTGGGGATGAGGACTGTGCATAAAACCGAGCATTGTATTACTACAATGCATTCTTTAGTAGTTTTTTGCAAATTTATTTACATAATTTACAACACGAAATGCACTGGAAACCCTAGACTTCTTTACTGCTGAATGTTTTATTATGTGTGTAGAGTTTACTCCCACTGTTTCGAATGAGCCACTTTCTAACTCCTCTCGGAAGAAAATCAAGACTGGAGCAGTGATTGGAATTGTTTTCGGTGGAGTGGTTGCTGTTTTGACATGTCTTGTTTTTATCATTTTGTGGCGAAGGAAAGTAAGAAAGTCCTTAGAAGCACGTGTTCAGGAACAAGAAGGTAATGGGAAGAGCTTTTAGGAGGTGAAATTCCATGGATCATAGTTATATGTTTCTTACAATTGAAGTGACTTTAATTTGGAGGAACTTGGTAATGCCATTGATACTCTTCACATCTTGCTTCTTTATCAGCACTTAAAGGAATCCACACAAAACCAAACATTTTCAGCTATGCTGACATAAAGACTGCAACAAATGATTTTCATGAAGAAAATAAGTTGGGCCAGGGAGGATTTGGTACAGTTCATAAGGTATGTTAATATGCGGTCCAATATTTGCATGCAGTTTGTTTTAGATTTGTGTACACTAATAAATTCTATAGATCATGCATAACATTCTCCATAATTTATGTTATTTTTCTCATACGTCATGTCAATTACAAATCATTCTCTATCCTTAAATTTTTCCCTTAAAATTTATCTGATTTTTCTTGTGCTCGACTATGTCATAACAACAGGGCATTCTTCCAGATGGTAAATTGGTAGCAGTGAAGCAATTGTCAGCTGAATCTAAGCAAGGAAAGCGCGAATTTATAAATGAAGTATCTGCAATATCTGCAGTGCAACATAGGAACCTTGTTAAATTGCATGGATGCTGTGTAGAAGGAGAACATCGTATTTTGGTCTACGAATGTGTGGAAAACAACAGCCTTGCGCAAGCTTTATTTGGTAGCAATATATGGCCATACCAGTTACCTTGATTTGTAAGAGTTGTTTTGTATTCATTCACAGCATAGAAACAAATATGAGTTTCATGTATGCTAAATGCAGGCGATAAAAATTCTGAAATCCACCTGGACTGGCCTACTCGGAATAATATCTGTATTGGGACTGCACGTGGGCTTGCTTACCTTCATGAGGAGTCCAGTGTCCGAATAGTGCATCGAGACATTAAAGCCAGTAACATCCTGTTGGATAACTCTCTGAACCCTAAGATAGCAGATTTTGGGTTGGCTAAGCTATTTGATGAAACCAGAACTCATGTCAGTACCAGAGTTGCTGGCACGATGTAAGATCACCTTGAGTATTAGATTTTACTTTTTTGAAACCTATCAGAGATGAAATTTCCTTGAACATTGAAAAACAATATAATTTTCTGATGTTGTAAGATCCCATGTGAACATGATATTCTTCCTGGTTGCAATCTTGTTCATTTGTTGACAAATGGTTTCTTTGCTTTTTTACATATATTAAAGCAATTTTGCTTTGTGTGGCTGATAACTACTGTACATTTTGAAGCTTTTGAAAACAGTTGGAAGTTGCACTTCCTACTTTTACATGATCTGATTGGAAAGTGTTTGTGTTTGAAGAGGATATATGGCTCCAGAGTATGCAATGCGAGGTCACCTGACAGAAAAGGCTGACGTTTTCAGCTTTGGGGTTGTTGCTTTAGAAGTGGTGAGCGGCAGGAGTAATTCAGACACATCCTTGCCACAAGAGAGTGCCTATCTTCTAGAATGGGTGTGTACTAGTGCAGTAAACTTTCTTCAATTATGTAGTAATTTTAATTTTAGTCTATTGTAGCCATTAATAATGACAATCACCTACTGGTCAAATTATAGGCTTGGCAACTGCACGAGCAAAAGAGACTGCTGGAATTGATGGATCCTCAACTAAGATCAACATACATAGAGGAAGAAGTCCTCAGAGTTATTGCAGTAGCCCTCCTTTGCACACAAGCTTTGCCTGCAATGCGCCCATCAATGTCTCGAGTGGTAGCAATGCTGACTGGTGATGTAGAGGAAATCCCTGTTGCTTCTCGCCCTGGTTACATCACAGATTGGCAGTACAACAACCATTTCGCTACTCAAGATTCTGGAAGCACATCTATTGCACTAACATCACAGCAGAGAAGCACAGAAATTGTGCTGCCTGATACATTGTCCTCACAGGAAAATGAACATATGACTTCATCAATGATCCACAGAACTTTAGGAGATGGCCGATGAATAGAAACAATATGGAGACCTTGTCCTTGCTAATGTCCCCGCATCTCGTTGTGATTACATTTAAATGTAATGTAATAGTACTCTTGCTCATAGACTCCCATGCCAGTATCTACAATTGACTTCCACCGTATCCCACGTCTGCAAGTGATTATAATGCAAGTTAATCTTGAAATTATGAGTAGGGATACAATTGCTGTTTTTTGTGTTCAGTGTCTTATTGTATTATGTGACATGTTTATTGTGCAGTAGTTTATTGGTGAGTGTTGTGGATGACTTTTCTTCATATATGTATGATATGAGAGATTGAATAAAATTTGAAATTTCAGGTTTGCTTTCTAATTGGTTCTATTGAAAGCATTTTATTTCATGGTTTTGTAGGATTTTAGATTCACATACAACTCAGATACAAAATGAACTTAATTCAATATAAACTTTTATGTCCACAACTGACCAACTATGGATAATGGGACAGCAAAAAATATGCAGCTGAAAAATATAGAATGCGAGTGCCTACTGCTTAGTGCATATATTTGCATGGTTACCTTTGATATTCAGAATTTCAGATGTTATTCAAGATTAGTACTGTTGTAATTATATGTTATTATATAAAACCAATATACATTTCAAACTTGTACAAGTGCTCGCCTATAAAGCTCTACAACACATACAATTTGTTTTCATAATCTTGTCAAAATAACATATTGACACCTTTTGGATTTGTTAGATTTGAAAGCATTGTCTTCAATTCCTCATATATCCCTAGTATGACCTTCAGCTTGAAAACAGATCTTAACTGAAACATTACAATAATCTGAGGAGTCGTATTATCTACGTGAGTTGGATTTCATGTTTAGGGAGATAGATACAAATCAAACCAATTAAGAGCTAGTAAAAACAACACAGTTAGCATTCATTAGCAGGAATTATATGGTAATTTTGGGCCTGGGCAATTCCAAAAGAATCACATGCATTCTATAGCTTTAGAGATAGCATTGAAGATTATATCCTGTTTTCTTGAGAACTTTGTGGCGCTCAAACTGCTTAGACAATTGATCATTAAATAATTAATTATTTTTAAGTCACAATTATATGATCATAGTTAAAAAATGAAATGCTTTATTGTCAATAGTCATCTTAATGTAATTATGTTTATATTAAGGTTGTGCGACAATAACATGCATCTGCAAGATTTTCTTTTTTTCTCAAACTTTTTAGTGGTTAAGCAGGAAAGAGAAATGGAAAACAGTTTTGAGCACAAAAATCAACGCAAGTTAATGCTTACACAACTTGCAGGTTCTCTCGAGGCTTACAAAAACGAGTTTTCTTGTCTAGTGAATACTGGTAGGGATTTGCGGATCGAGTTAGAGTAGGATATTCGTGATTTCTCCATGAGTTTTTTTGACAAGATTTGTTGAGCTTACAATCAGCAAGTTTTTAAAGAGACTCTCCCGCTGAGAAAAATGTGCTATGGATCTATAAAAATGCGTTCAATTTTTTTATATGTTTTTTTTCATCATTTTCGCGTTGAATCTTATTGATGGCATTGTCTACAATGTTATCAATATTCCATCTAACATTGCCTTGAGTGCCATGGTGATCATGTCAACTCCTCCTGGTGCAGGGGCCAAGTTGATTTACGCACTGGTGGCCTCAGTTGATATGCTTTTGTTGGCCTCCAAAGGCGAGCTCAAAAGTTGGTAGAGTGTCGCCTTGATGAACGAGTCATCCTTAAAAAGGAATTCTGTTAGTTGATCCTTGTGTAGCATAGTCGAAACCCTGAACGACACACTTGCATTAGCTGGCGTTGTTACTTTTGTGCTCTTTGGTACTAACGGCATATTTCTCGTATGCTGTATTGTAGGTACAGTTGCCTGCATCAGTGCTAGAATCGTCTCTACTGATGGCATGGATGATGCCATTGAAGGCGGCGTTGTGAGACTGGAGATGGAGACATGTATGGTGAAGACACTAGTGGTAATGTCTGCTGAAGTTGATCTAATCTTCTCCATGGTGGTGTTTGATCCTTTTGTATTGGTGCCACCCGGCACTTGTTTGGGCACTTTACAAAGGTCAAGGCTATGGGGGTTGTTGCACACGTGTCGTTAATTCGTCATGTGATGTCAACCTGATTCCACTGTAGTAATGCTCTTGTCCTTATCTCTCCTCGTGTAGCCTGTAAACTTGCTTTTGACCCTGGTAGCGGCTATTCTCCATAAAAAAATATGTCTAAGACATATCTTGGTTCTAACATACAAATATTCTACATACAAAATTGCATGCATAGGCGATGGTGATGGGATCCACAACATTCAACCTTTCTTTCTACCATTCAATTTTTTTTTTTGGTTGTTTCCCATAATCAATTAAAAGCACCATTTTCAAAAAAAAAATAGTATTTTGTATAGAGAATAGCTATTGTTGCATGGAGAATAGCCATACCTAAGGAGGATTATCTCTACCAAATTTATCCACATATTGGGCGACTACACCAACAAATTCTCCAAAAGATCCACTTCACATGTTGATTACATTCACTTAAACCACTAATCTCTACAATGTTCAATTCAGAGCAAACTTATTTGCTAATTTCTTCTTCAAGAGATGGTGAAGCTTGTGCTTGGACATTTGAAGGGAGAGGAGAAAATAAAAGTGTTCTGTGTGGGTCGAACGCGTGGGCAGCCTAAGAAGCAATGGACAGGATGTTGCAAGAATGAGAAGAAAGAGCAGGTGTGCAACGTAAGGGAATTGAGCATAGCGGAACTGCGCTTCAATGTGTTGTAGATTCAGATACATATACATATAGTCTCATAAACAATGTTCTTGATTATCCTTAAAATATAGGACTAATAGCAGACGTCAAATTTTGATCTTAATTGGCTTTCCTTGTGCTTTTTGCACTGCATTCTCACACGTTTCATTTCAAAATCTTAAAATTTCAACTATGATTCAGAGTCCTTTTGTTTTCTTCATGTGTTGAGTCATGGAATTGACTTGGGACTACTCTAATAAAATAAAGGGATTTCCTTAAGATGCCATTACAAGAAAGGTTTCATCTTCTCATATGACCAAAAGTTGGACTGGTGTGACAAGATGTCCTTGGCAACTGATGCAGAAGCGTTTATCCTCATCATTTTCCAAATTTGTAATGCATCCAGTTGTTTGTTGGATGTGGAGAGGATTCTTTAGTAATGGTTGGCAATTATAATTTTGGGCATTTCATTTGTGATGAGGAGTGGTGAGCTTGTAATGGGCTAGGTGTTTACTAAATTTAGGTCACAATTTTTTTTTGATGAATAGGCAGTCGTCTATATTAAAATAAAGATACATCTTCTCAAAAAAAGATGGGTGGTAAGAAGGCACACCTTGAGAGTCATATGAGCAGCGCCCAAAAAAACCAAAAGATCACATAGGCCGAGCTCGAAAGTCCAAGATTTTGAGTTGTAGCTTTTGCAACTTTTTTGGTGTGGCAAAGGCAAATCAACAAGGAGATGAGAGAAAATATTTTGGTTTTTTGGATTAGAGATAGTGGGGGTTGAAAGAGAACAGTAGTGCAGGGAGAAAGTATCGGTTGAGGGTTTTATTTGTAAAAAATGAATGAAGAGAGGAGTCAAGAATTGGTCATAGTTCATTGCTAGTCATTGCAAACTAGTTGTGGCATATTTCTAAAGTTTGTAGAGTTTGATGTCTATAGTTTGTAAATATATATGTTGGCATTGGTGGGGTGGGCAAGTGGCGAGTGGTGAGTGGCGGGCAATTGGGTGTTGAGGTTTGAACTTCTAGCGTTAATATAGTATGAAGTTTGTTTGAAATGTTGTCTAAATGTAGTTTGTAGTAAGACTTTTTAGGGTTGAACATGTGTCTAAAATTTTGGTCAAAATTAACTATAGAAATTCTTAGTTTTGCAATAATGTTTTGAAGAATCTTTTATTTTTGAACTTAAACTGAGTTGAGATTGGAGCCATCTTTGTAAGTTGGTGTATTTGAATGAAATTTTATCAATCTTTTTGAGCCTATTGTTGCAATAATTAGAAAATTAATTCTTTGTGTGAAAGGTTGCTTAGATTGGCTACTTTTTGAAGGTACCTATTCTTCGACTACACCATTTTGGTATTAAAGGAGTGTATAAACACTTTGCTAGTGTTGAGGAAGACATTGGGTACAAATGGACTTTAGGTGGGGCATTGATAGATGATGTGTGAGAGTTGAAGCAACTAGAATTGTGGATTTAACATGAGGGATGAGAGAGATCACATCAAGATTGGTTGCAATAGAGATAACCCAAAGGATAGTTCACCTAGAAGATGTGAATGATGAAGCTCAAGGACATGAAGAAAAAGTGATGGATGTCATTGAGATCAGATTTCTCAAAGCCATTACAAAGATTGAAAGATTGGATGCACCTTATTATAATGGAAGCATGAATGGTGAAGAAGTCATAGATTGGATCATTATAAAGGAGTCCAAGAAAGTGAAGTTAGCTTACACAAGGTTAAAAGGTCACACATCTTTATAGTGGGACTATGTACAAAATGAAAGGAAAATAAAAGGGAAAGAGAAATTAAAAGTTGGGATAAAATAGTGTCTAAATTGAAGACCAAATTCTTACCTAGATTGTTAGTTGAGCTTATTCAAAAAAGTACAAAACTTAAGACAAAGGGAAGCGAATGTGAAGGAGTACACTAAGGAGTTCTACAAACTCACCATAAGGGTAAGACACATAGAAGATGACCCAAAAAAATAGCAAGGTATGTAAATGGATTGTATTTAGTATCCAAGATGATGTTAGTTTGCTAAACTTTAGAAACATAGAAGAATCCTATCAATGTGCATTGTACAGGAAAAAGAGAAGTCGTGAAAACAACAAAAGAACTCTAGAGGAAGATGAAGATTACCAAGGGGTATAGGACAATCTAATAGTGGAAGAGGACAACAAACAAAAGAAGGAGAATCAAGTACAACACAAAATAGTAATTATACTCAGGATACAAGAGAGTAGATTCTAAGAGAGGAAGACATTATTATGGAAAAGATAGAGGAAGAGGATTTATAGGTACATGTTACCAATTTGAAGAGGTTGGTCATATGACATTTAAATTCCCTCAAATACAACATAATAGTGGGAGGGATAATGAAGCAATAAACCATGTAGCACAAATTGATGAAGAGATTGTGGCTTCGCCAAAATGTACAGAGGAGTCTAAGAAAGGGGAGTCATTAATGTTGAAAAGAGTGTTAAAGTAAAAAAAGGAGAGGCAAGAACCAATACAAAGAAAGAATTTATTCCAAACCATGTGTAAATCAAGTGGAAAATATTGCAACATAATTGTGAATAGCAATAACATTCATAATTTGACATCACAAGAAATGGTGGAGAAGCTCAAATTGAAGAAGATGATGCACCCAAGTTCATACAAGGTCTCATGGCTACAAAAAGGACATCAACTTTAGGTAATGTGTTATGTTTAATTAATTTTTAAATTGGTAATTATAAAAGATGTGGTTATGTGTGATGTAATGCCCATGGATGCATGCCATTTCTTTTTGGGTATATCATGGCAATATGGCAAAAAAGCTAAACATGATGGTAGGATAAACACTTACACAATAGTGAAGGATGGGAAAGAGTATACCTTAAGTCCATTGAAGGATACAAAGAGGAGCTAGACAACAATCCAACTATGTATATAATTTCTATAAAATAATTTTGAGAGAAATGAGGAAGGAGATGGCATGTTATGCTTTCATTCCTAAGCCTACAAAGGTTAGGACAACATAAAAAAAATCAAAAGATTCCTTTTGGAAATAAAGGAGATGTTAGATGAATATTCTAATATACTTATGAAAGAGTTTCTAGATGGGTTGTCACCTATGAGAAGCATTAGTCATTGCATGGATTTGATACTAAAAGCTATTTTACCGAATAAGGCAACTTATACAATGACACCTATGGAGAATGAGGAGGTAAATAGAAAAGTACAAGAGCTATTGGGTAAGGGTTTAATAAGGGAAATATTGAACCCATGTGCTATGTCAATGGTGTTAGCACCTAAAAAGGATGGAGAATGGTGTATGTGCACTAACTCAAGGGCCATCAATAAGATAACAACAAAACATGTTTTCATTATCTTGAATAGATGACTTGATAGATTGTTTAAATGGAGCCAAGTATTTCACAAAAAATGATTTGAAGAATGGGTATCACCAACTAAGGATTAGAGAAGGGGCTGAATGGAAAACCACATTCAAGAAAAATGATGGATTATATGAATGGTTGGTCATGCCATTTGTCTTGACAAATGCACCAAGTACATTCATGAAATTGATAAAAGAAGTGTTAAAACTATTCCTCAATAAGTTTGTTATTGTGCATTTAGATGATATTTTGATTTCTTTTATTGATGAAATAGGCAAAAAGGGTGTCATGCCCAGTACATAGATGTCAATGTATTTTTAAACAAAATTCCACAAGTGACCAAAAATTACAAACTTCCTCAAGATTTCACCCAAGTTGTTGCAAACTAACAAAAAATAGTATAAGCCACCACTCATAGACTCATTATAAACAAAATGAGGGCACACAAAACTTTCATAACCCTTATCCCATTGTCTCCCTCATTGGCCTCTTGTCGTCCTTGCCAAGATTTTGCACTTCTGCCCCTTCGTATGGAAACCCCATGGTCTCTTTCAGAAAACCTAATCCTTTTTTTTCCTAGGCACGCCACTAGTCCTCATTGAAGGTAGTGTTGAAAATTAAGAATGAAACTAGAGGGCTATTATATCTCAAGTAGATTCTTGGTCGAAAACCATCTTTAAATCTAAAACCACCACCTTTGATTACCATTTCAATGTAATCCTACATATCACCAAGCCATTCTACTCTCACCATCTTCTCCATGATCCTCTTCATTGCATTCGGTTCCTCAAATTCCAAAACTTGGCCTAGGAAGACTGAAACAATATATGTGTTTGTTCTACATCTATTGGCTAGCCCAAGGTAATTGTCGCCTAGGACCATTAACTCAAGATCATTCCTTAGATATGAGCTGATCTAGCTCATGCCAAATGTCATGCAAACCTATGTTTTCCTCCGTCGCCGATCTCTTCACAACCCACTTCTCCAAGTTGTCTACCACTGAGTTTCCCTCCCTATAAACATGTGAGATAATAAATTCCTCACATTCTTCTAGTAGAACCCCTATTGGGTATAAAAACTTATTCATCTTCTAGTTTAGGTTTTTACATTACCTTATTGTGTTCATTATGATCAACGAATCACCTTCCAAATGAATCTTTCTATACCCCATGTTTTTCCATGTGCTTAAAGATAGCCATGCAACCTAGAATTCCACATCATTGAGCTTCATTGATTCAATTGCCAATTGTAGTGTAGAAAATTACCACCCTTAACAATTTCATATTATAATTTGGACCCCTAAATTATTGGACCTAATTAGGTCCCTAATTTCCTAAATTATATATTCCAAATCCCATTTTTTACCAATTATCGAAGGATTACAAGCATTGAATAAATGCACCCAATCAATGTTATGATCCAGAGACTTAATGTCCTAGCAAATAGGACTAGTGCCCATGGGTGTATGGCGTATGGGTCCCGCTATCTTACTGGGGACCAATTTTTAATATGTTGTTGGCAGCATTTTAACATTCAAATTTCAAATTTCAATTGTTGGCTTTTGGAATCTGATCAGGGATAACTTTAAGACATCATTCAAAATTCAAAATTCATCTTTTTGACATCAATGGCATCATTCTCCTTTTACTATAACTCTCTCTTATTGTAACGATAATGGCTTAAAATTGCACCCCTTGCAATTTCACATTCTTGCATCCACTTTAGTGTCCACTCCCTTAGCATCTTGTGTAGGCTCAGTTTAGCCCCTACATCAACCTTTTTCCCTTCTTGGGATGCTCTGGACCCCTTTTCAGTAGCTACCCTTGCATGTTAACTTTGCATTGAACCTTATGCTTTTCTCGTTCATGTTGTTTTGTAGCGTGATGTGTCTAGACACTAGTGCGTTGTGCTAGCATCATACAATGTTTCAACGTTCAAACAACCCTTTTTGTGCATGTTTTTCACTTGTTAGCAAGTTTTGTTGGTGGTAACGGCTGGGGATGCCTTGTAACCACTCGGGAAGCTTCTTTTTGCTTCTCTTCTCCCTTTAAAAGTTGTCCTTTCTATCCATTCGTGCTTCTAACTTCTCTCTAGCTTTCCACTCTCCAACTCTTGCTTGCATAGATCCATTTCTTGCTACAACAACATTCTCTAAAATTCTCAACAACATTCTTGGCTCTTGAAGTTTCATCTCCCCTATCTCATACTTGTGAGCATCTTGGGATTTCACACATCCTCTACCTATTGCATCTACATTTTGTGATACGGGTTCTCCTAGAAGCGGGGATTACTTTTATCACTCATACTTGGTGGTGTGGGTTCTACTCCCGAAGCGGGTTTTTCTTTCACCACACACTTTGTCTATTTCACTTCATTTCTCTCTATCTTTTTGGTTGTCCATGTAGGTGTCATGTCCCCATCCTAGTCAGCACAGCTGGTGACGAGGTTAGCCTATCATTTGATCCTCGTAGGCTGACAGGAGTGTTCAGAGGATCCTTTTTGGCAGTTGCTCAGTGTTGGTTAGCTCCAGTTGGCAGTGTGTCAGGTTTGGGCCTTCGCAGAATCTTCCAGAGAGTCTTTTCAGAGAACTTTCTATTTTTAGAAAGAGGGTCAGGCGGAAGCTGCTATTTCGGGCAGGGCACCTGGTGCACTTTATCAGCTCAGTTTCGACCCAGTTCAGCAGATGGTTGATTTGACGGAGAAATAAGGAGTAATTAATGGATTATTAAATATTTAATAATTTGACTTTATTATAAAGTCACTTTATTGAAATATTAAAGTATTTAATTAATTGGCTCAATTATAAAGTATTTAATTATACTTTATAATATATTATTATAATGTGACTTAATGAGTATTTAATGCTCATTAAAAGTGGACGCCAATTATTTAATCATTTTTCCTAAGTTCAAAAGTGAAAATTAAATCATTTATTTAAATGATTATTTTAATGAAGGATTAGGTCGAACTTTTCAAGAGAGAATATATTACTCTTCACAGGCAAAATCGAACTATCTTGTTTATTATTCAATTTTGTCTTCTGAGCATCTGAGCTTTGGAGTTTGCAAACCCTAGGGTTTCTGGCAAACATCGTTTCTGGAGAACGTAACCTCTTCAGAGATCAGGCATACTGAGGCTGTGAGATACCAGCTGAAGATTGCACTTGGTGATTTCATCCAGAAGTCACAGATTGGGCTTAAGCATTTAATCAGACAGAGATTCATCAGTATTCAGCAGAGATTATTCCATCTTCCATCAGAGGCGACTTCATCCATTTCCATTCATCTGAGTTTTGGCACAAATTTCAAGAATCCGTACTGTTCATTAATTGCTGCTGTACAGGCCGTACCAGCAGGGGCCGTACATATCCATTCCCAGAGGAACGCCTCCCCTTCTCAGCTTCTGGCTTGGGATTATTGGGCGCTTTGGTCAACTAAGTTTGTGCGTTGGTTTTGGAGCTCAGAGGAACCTTCATTCATTCTGGCCGTACATTCTTTAATCAGCTGCAGCCGCCATTTTAAATCAGGTTTTTCTCATTTAATGATCTGTATTTCCTTCATACTCTGCAACTGGCTATTGTAAAATTCTTGGAAGTGAAATGTAATGCAACGCCTATCATCTATGATCAAAAAACTAGGCTTATATGGATTTCTAGAATTTATTTGAATTTATTTGCATTTATAAGCAAAATCGCATTTTTACATTATTGTCAAAAAACCTTCAAAATCACAAAAACACCAAAAATTGCAAAAACGACAAAAAAATCAATTAGGGTTTGAACAGAGAACCACCAGGGTTCTGACAGTGGTATCAGAGCACAGATCTCCTGCCATCCTGTGCTTTTTCGGTGATTATTCAGAATACAGTGCATTTCTGGGTTGCCTTTTATGAACCAAGACATTATTCAGTATACCAGAGGTGTAGGGACAGGCAAAGACGAAGACTGGACAGGTCCTCCAATTCCAGAAGGTCAGACAGTATCAGGAGTGCTTGGTTTTCACAGATCCAGTTCAGACGGTAGTGAAAACAGTGTTGCAACCCTAATGGCAGATCGTGAGACTTCCTCAGAGACTCGCAGGGATCCAGGGAAGGCACATGCAGAGGGTGACATTACTGATGAGGAGTTTAGACGGAGACACAACAACATGATGGATATGATGTCGCAGTTGATGGGTACTATTAGGCAGTGTACGCCCACACAGCCTCATTTCATACAGATTGGACAGACGAGCGGGACCACTCCAGTGGATCAGCCATTGGCATCAGCTCCTAGGCAGCCGTTACCGATCTATCAGGAGCGTAGGCCAGGCCAGCCTACTTTCTTACCCAGAGATACTCCACCTCAGACTCCAGGGGCAGAGCATCAGGTGCATCATCAGGACTTCCAGCCACAGAACGGCATGTCGGTGGCAGACTTGACGAGATTTCATGGCGAGTACATGTCTTTAGCGCCTGAGATCCGGCAGGCACTCACGTTTCATGAGTTTATAGATGTCTATAAACCCAGAGGAGGAGGTAGATTTGATCGTAGACCCCCACAGCATCAGCAGCAGCAGCCACAGGTGAATAGGGATTTACAATATGCTGTGAGCAAGATTACACTGCCATATTTTGATGGGTTAGAGAAGACATCAGCTAGGTCATGGGTCCAGAAATTGGACAACTATCTGTCACTTAGACCTATGCAGGAGGATGAGGCAATTAAATTTGCCACTTTACATCTGGACGGAGTAGCGCATGATTGGTGGCACCACGGCATGTACACATTAGGCCATCATGCTGTTAATACCTATCAGGAGTTCACGAGCAGATTGATAGAAAGATTTGATAGGAAGGATCCAGAGTTGTATTTCAGAGAGTTGGCTCAGCTCAGACAGACTGGTAGTCTGGAAGCATACATTGGCGAGTTTCAGAGAGTGGCAGTCATGGTGACTGGCATTTCAGAGAGGAGACTCATTATATTATTTGTTGAGGGTTTGACAGAACCCATGAGAGGTTGGGTCAAGGCTTTTGACCCTCCCACACTTCAGGAGGCCATGCGGAAGGCACGCAGCATGGAACTTGCCGCACCTCGCAGCAAGTTCAATTCAGGGTCCACTCCATACACGAGACCCAACAGGCCTTTCGATAGAAACAATGACAGAAATAGACCCTTTGACAGGAGGAAGGATCAACAGGATCCTAAGAGACAGAATGCACCCCCGTTTGACAGAGAGACTTTGAACGAATTACGTAAGAAGAAGTTGTGTTTTGGTGCAAGGCACCCTATGATGAAAAGCACATATGCCCACTTCGTCCGAAAGTCAAAAATAATCAAATGGAGTGGTATTATGAGGGCGAAGAGCAATCTGATCTGTCAGACCAGCAAGCTGATTCCGAGCCTTCAGATGATGAGAAGTCCGAAAATGAGAATGAACATGAAGGTGGAAGGAAGCTACAGGAAGCCCATCTGACTAGTCTTCAGAGAGATGGTTCATTTCGACTCCGTGGGCTCTTAGCAGGTCAGAAGGTGATTACTTTGTTGGATACGGGTGCGACACATAATTTTATTGATGCACGTTTAGTGGAGAGACGTGGTATCCAGACAGAGGCTTTTGAGGGTATCCGAGTCAAGGTAGCTGACGGATACACTCTCAGGTGCGACAGAAAGATTACTGATCTGCCGATGAGATTGAACAACTATGAATTCAAGACTGAATTCTATGTTGTTAATATGGGTGATACAGATGTGGTACTAGGGATGGCATGGTTACATGATTTGGGTGAGTTCACGCTCAACCTACGGGACATGGAGATGAAATTTAAGGTTGACGGAAGACCACATGTCATCAAGGCAATACGGGACAGTAATCTTAGGATGGTTTCATTCAGGCAGATGGAGAGGCTCATTCGTCATGATATGGTTGACTGGGCGGCTGAGTGCATGTTGATGCCAGCCCAGCAGGAGCCGCAGAAGGGTGAGTACCACCCTGACATACAGATTCTGAGGACTAAACACTCCAAAGTGTTTAGTGATATTCCACCTGGTAGGCCTCCAGATAGAGGTACAGAGCACATTATTGAGTTGGAGGAGGGCGCAAAGCCCGTTATGATTACTCCCTACCGACATCCGAAACGACTCAAAGATGAAATAGAAAAGACCATTAATGAGTTGTTGGCTATGGGTCATATCAGACCTAGCAAATCCCCTTTTGCTTCATCGGTTGTATTGGTGAAGAAGAAGGATGGATCCCTTCGGATGTGCATCGATTACAGGCAGCTCAACAAAAGAACCATCAAGAATAGGTACCCCATTCCGCGCATTGATGAGCTGATAGATGAGTTGCATGGTGCAGTCTTCTTTACGAAGATTGATTTGAGATCAGGGTACCATCAGATACAGATGAGGGAGCAGGACATTGAGAAAACCGCTTTCCGGTGTCATTGCGGTCACTTCGAGTTCTTGGTTATGCCCTTCGGGTTAACCAATGCACCTGCCACCTTTCAGGCAACTATGAACAGGGTTTTCAGTGCTCAGTTGAGGAGATTTGTGTTAGTCTTCTTCGACGACATTTTGGTTTATAGCAGGTCATGGGAGGAGCATCTGGCTCATTTGGACACAGTCTTGGGTATCTTAGCAGATGAGTCTTTCTATGCTAAGGAATCCAAGTGCGAGCTTGGCATGGAGGAGTTGTTATATCTAGGGCACATCATCAGTGCCAAGGGAGTGAGTATGGACCCTGAAAAGGTCCGAGCTATTGTTGACTGGCCGGTACCTGAGAACCTTACGCAGCTCAGAGGTTTCATTGGGTTGTGTGCATTCTACAGGAGATTTGTTAGCGGGTTCTCACGTCACGCCGCACCCCTTACTGACTTGACGAAGAAGGGGGCTTTCCTTTGGTCACCACAGGCGCAGGAGTGCTTTGACAGGTTCAAGGTGATCATGACTTCATGTCCGGTGCTAGCATTGCCTGACTTTTCGAAGTCATTTGATTTATTCTGTGATGCTTCAGGAGAGGGCATTGGTGCCGTTTTGATGCAGGAGCGTCATCCGATTGCATTTGAGAGCAGGAAACTCAGGGGTCCTGAGAGATTTTACAGTATATATGACAAGGAGATGTTAGCCATTATGCATGCATTGGCTAAGTTTAGGCAGTACCTGGTAGGCAGCAAATTCAGTGTTCGTACAGATCATAACAGCCTAAAACATTTCCTTGGACAGCGAGACTTGAACGAGAGGCAGCAGAAATGGGTTAGTAAACTGCAGTCATATGACTTCGATATTACTTTCATTAAGGGGAAGCAGAATATAGTAGCTGACGCCTTGTCTCGTAGACCCCAGTTGAATGCCTTAGCACAGATTACAGAGGATTGGAGGCATCGGATCATTGCAGAGTATGCTAAGAACCCATGGGCTTCTAGCATCGTTGACAGGACAGAGCAGGACGACAGGTATACAGTTGTAGATGACTTGATCATTTACAAGGGGCGGATTCTTTTGGTTCCTGGCTCTGAGGTACGGACTACAGTTTTGAGAGCCTTTCACGACCTTCCTATGGCAGGCCATCCTGGATACTACAAGACTTACAAAATGGTTAGGGAACGGTTTACTTGGAAAGGGCTGAAAACTGATGTTTTGCAGTATGTCCGTGAGTGTTCTGTGTGCCAACAGAACAAGCAGGAGCACACCTACCCTGCTGGATTACTCCAGCCACTTCCGATACCTGACAGGAAGTGGGAGTGTTTATCTATGGACTTTATCACGGGTTTGCCGAAAGCCCAGGGTAAAGATTGCATTTATGTAGTGGTCGATCGGTTGACTAAGTACGCCCATTTCTTCCCGATTACGACTACTTTCACAGCATCGCAGACTGCAGAGTTGTTCTTCAGAGAGGTTTTCCGATTGCATGGATTGCCTCGGACGATAGTCAGCGATAGAGACAGCCGGTTCATGAGCAACTTTTGGCAGGAGTTGTTCAGACTTTGTGGGACCGAGCTGACACCGAGTACCAGCTACCATCCACAGACCGATGGACAGACAGAGATTGTCAATAAGTGGGTGGAAGGTTATTTGCGCAATTATATAGCTGGTCAGCAGAGAGCTTGGGTGAGGTGGATTTACTTGTGCGAGTATTGTTATAACTCGACTCACCATATGACGATACAGATGACCCCCTTCATGGCATTGTACGGGTATGAGGCGCCCAATCTTCTGGATTTGATTTTGAGCGATAGCAGAGTGCCGAGTGCAGGTGATATGATGCAGAGTCAGCAGGACATCTTGAGGTCTCTCCGAGACAATATCCAGCAGGCACAGAATCAGCATAAGCAGTATGCTGATCAGAAGAGGGTTGAGCGCAGTTTTGAGGTGGGTGATATGGTGTACCTCATGTTGCAGCCGTATCGTCAGTCTACTCTGCGGAAGAGTGGGGCAGAGAAACTAAAACCTCGCTACTATGGTCCATTTCGTGTTGTCAGACGAGTGGGCGAGGTTGCTTATGAGTTGGACTTGCCAGCTGATAGCAAGGTCCATAATGTATTTCACGTTTCTCGCCTGAAGAAGGCATTGGGTCAGCATGTTGTTCCCTCTCCAGTTTTGCCACCCCTTGATGATGAAGGGAAACTGATACTAGTACCTGAGGCCATCCTTGATATGAGAGAGAGACACCTTCGAGGCGTGTGATCAGGGAATATCTGGTCAAGTGGAGAGATTTGCCAGTTGAGGATGCTACATGGGAGTCCGAGGCGATTTTACAAAGATCCAGAGTTGAGATTGCTTGAGGACAAGCAATTTCAGTGGAGGGCGACTATCATGTCCCCATCCTAGTCGCCACACTGGTGACGAGGTTAGCCTATCATTTGATCCTCGTAGGCTGACAGGAGTGTTCAGAGGATCCTTTTTGGCAGTTGCTCAGTGTTGGTTAGCTCCAGTTTGCAGTGTGTCAGGTTTGGGCCTTCGCAGAATCTTCCAGAGAGTCTTTTCAGAGAACTTTCTATTTTTAGAAAGTTAGGTCAGGCGGAAGCTGCTATTTCGGGCAGGGCACCTGGTGCACTTTATCAGCTCAGATTCGACCCAGTTCAGCAGATGGTTGATTTGACGGAGAAATAAGGAGTAATTAATGGATTATTAAATATTTAATAATTTGACTTTATTATAAAGTCACTTTATTGAAATATTAAAGTATTTAATTAATTGGCTCAATTATAAAGTATTTAATTATACTTTATAATATATTATTATAATGTGACTTAATGAGTATTTAATGCTCATTAAAAGTGGACGCCAATTATTTAATCATTTTTCCTAAGTTCAAAAGTGAAAATTAAATCATTTATTTAAATGATTATTTTAATGAAGGATTAGGTCGAACTTTTCAAGAGAGAATATATTACTCTTCACAGGCAAAATCGAACTATCTTGTTTATTACTCAATTTTGTCTTCTGAGCATCTGAGCTTTGGAGTTTGCAAACCCTAGGGTTTCTGGCAAACATCGTTTCTGGAGAACGTAACCTCTTCAGAGATCAGGCATACTGAGGTTGTGGGATACCAGCTGAAGATTGCACTTGGTGATTTCATCCAGAAGTCACAGATTGGGCTTAAGCATTTAATCAGACAGAGATTCATCAGTATTCAGCAGAGATTATTCATCTTCCATCAGAGGCGACTTCATCCATTTCCATTCATCTGAGTTCTGGCACAAATTTCAAGAATTCGTACTCTTCATTAATTGCTGCTGTACAGGCCGTACCAGCAGGGGTCGTACATATCCATTCCCAGAGGAACGCCTCCCCTTCTCAGCTTCTGGCTTGGGATTATTGGGCGCTTTGGTCAACTAAGTTTGTGCGTTGGTTTTGGAGCTCAGAGGAACCTTCATTCATTCTGGCCGTACATTCTTTAATCAGCTGCAGCCGCCATTTTAAATCAGGTTTTTCTCATTTAATGATCTGTATTTCCTTCATACTCTGCAACTGGCTATTGTAAAATTCTTGGAAGTGAAATGTAATACAACGCCTATCATCTATGATCAAAAAGCTAGGCTTATATGGATTTCTAGAATTTATTTGAATTTATTTGCATTTATAAGCAAAATCGCATTTTTACATTATTGTCAAAAAACCTTCAAAATCACAAAAACACCAAAAATTGCAAAAAATGACAAAAAAATCAATTAGGGTTTGAACAGAGAACCACCAGGGTTCCGACAGTAGGTGGGAACACCAAAACGAGGGTTTGACTGAGGAAAACCCCTATACAGCCCCAACACTTTCTCCAAATCTTATGCATGCAGGTATTGAAGACATTCACATGTTGGAGGCTTCATCACTTGCGTGGTTGTGAGAATTTCACTTCTTTTCCTTATTTTTATCATCTCTATTTCACTTTATCCCAGTTCTATTACATTATGCTCCTTTCTCATATTCTAGAAGTTTTAGTAATTAGATTGCTAGTAGCCACTTTGTTGTTTTCTGTGATAAACTTAGTTCCTAGTTCGTATGAGACGCTAGAACGCCTCTAGGACACCATCATGGTGTATTATGTGGTCACGTCCTTTGGCCAAGAGCTTGTCAGTTTGTCTAGAAAACCTTTGTGATTCACTCTTTCTGGTTCTAGAACTTTTGCTTTGTTCCTTGAGGTAGTTTAGGGTAGTTCACCCCATGAGGCTCTCTCAATGAAGAGAACTTGTGAGTAGTGAATCCCCTTTCTCTACATTTTTGTGAACTCGACATGAAGAAAGGGTATTTTTCAGAAAATTAGGAATTTATTCACCCCTACTTGGTGGGGTCATAAGTTTTGACTCGGTGCTCAAAATTCAGAACCGTTTGCAGCATTGGAAAGGTCTCTTGGAGTACTAGTTCAATCCCTAAAATGATGTGCCTTCGATCACCAAATTTTAGGAGCCGACACAAGTTTCAACCCTAAATTCTGCTTCAAAGACCTCCGAAAATGCAAATTACTAGAACTTAGAAAATACCGAAAAAAATTGAAAATCTGGATTTTTGGTTTTTCTTCGTTCCGTCACCTCTAGACTACTCCAGATTAGTTGACTTGTTTATACATTTTTTTATTATATTTAACTTATTATTTCCAAAATGAATTTAATATCTTCTTTTATCAGTTCAATATCTAATTCTATTCAAAGTGTTAATGATGTTCCATTTCATGCATGTGATGGTGACTTGGCTTTACCCATGTCACTTGGTATCTTTGATCCTTCTCATGAAATTCCTCTTGTGTTGGAGGATATTTTGATGCAAGGAGATGAAATCATTGATACTTTTCTTAACATTACTCTACCTTCTCTTCATTCCAATGCACTCTCTTCTAGAGATGATGCATTAGTGAATGATGAATCTCTTCTCCATTCCAATGCACTCTCTCCCAGAGATGATGCATTAGCGAATGATGAATCTCCTTCCACATATGATCCTCCCCAAGAAAATGTTGAGAATATTTCTTCGAATAATTATTCTACTAGTTGTGATGATTCTGTAAATGTTATCTATGTCTTTGTTGCCCTGCAAAGGCCTAAGAGACCCATCATTTATGTGACTCTAGCTAGTCCTTCTCCTAAGAGGGTTTGTTCTATTAATAGTGTTCCATTTGATCTTTCTATGGCTCCCTCTTATAGAGAAGTAGCCCATACTAATGAGAATAAAATGAATAAACAACCAAGCCTTCTTCAAGGTCCTAAACCTATGACTAAAGCACCTAGTGATTACGATCTTGTCGAGCAACTTTGTGTTGCTCTAACTAAGATCTCATTGTGGGACTTGATTCAGTATGGTCTATTTTATCAAGGTATGCTTCAGGAAGCCTTGCAAAAGATCCTCTTGCCTTCTTCTACTAGGCTAACTGATGCTAATGTGTTGATGGTGTATATTCATGCAGATTCGCCGAATATTACATTCTATCTATAGGAACTCCCGCTTCCTGAAGTATAGAAGCAAGTGGACCCTCTAATTCTCAGATTATAGTACTTAACATTAATAATGTTGGCATTAGACATACTCTTGTTGACGTTGGTTCGACGCTCAATGTATGTAGCATTGATCTATTGCCTAAGATTAATATTGATTTGTCTTCTCTTAATGCTTCTTCTGTTGACATTCGTGGGTTCAATAATGTTAGTTGAAAAGCCCTACGAACAATAGTCTTGCTTTTAGGTTGGGACCTGTTACTGTACCCACCCTTGTATATGTTATGTCATAAAATTTACCATATAACCTTCTTCTTGGTAGATTGTGGATTCACGTTATGGGTGTAATCCCATCTACCTTGCATAAATCTATTAAGTTCATGTGCAATAATCGAGTAGTCACAGTCAGGGCTGACCCTGAGGCTATGCACTTAAGTGAGATGGTAGCTACTGATCAGGTTTTGGTTGTGCCTACTCTTATTCCTTTAGTGTCTTCCAATGTGTCGATGTTTACTCCAGCAATACCTACTACAAAGGATACTCTTGAGGTAGATGTCCCTGAAGAAGATTCTTTTGAAGCAAGAAATATTACGTCTACTCCTACCTCTTCTCAAGAAAATGCATGTCTTGGGGATGATTGGGGTTCTCTAGACTTTACGAAATCCTTCATTGCAGAATATAAAGTTGAACCGATCCACTCAGAATTTTCGGTAACATCATTCACACCCACTATCAAAGATGATTATTCTTTTGTATCATGGGATAGTGTGAACATAAATTGCAATGTTCTTAGTGTTGGTCCTCCTTCTGACGAAGATGATTATGGATCTTCTAAAGAGGATAATGTTGGTAGTCCTATCAAGAAGGATGATGGAAATCCTGTAAAGGAGTATAATCCCCATTGTTGGAACAATGCTCTCTATGAAGATCCTCCTCCTTCTCAAGATTTGCAAACACGTTATGGCCCTAGCTTTAGGCTTTCCTCTAGATATTGTTATGGGCGTAAAGGTTGTGGGTGTAATGAACAAGGCATTCAGGTCCCTCTAGAGTTTGTACCTCGTAAGCACAACTTAGGGCTTGGTTACTCTAATGAACAATCTAAACGAAAGCCATGGTTGAGTGACATGAATTCTTCTCGACCTCGTTTTGTTGAAAAGATTCATCCTCCATTGTCTTCTATCTTCGTGTCTTCTTGTTGTTGTGAGAAGTCAAAATTTTCTCCACAAGAGAAAGGGTTTCTTCATACTCCTCATTCTTTATCTGAGCAAGAGCATATATTTCCGAGGCTTCTAAAATCCCACTTAATTACTCTTCCTCCTCCTACACGCAAGAATTCTCATGAACATGATAAAGAAAAGCATTCTTTCTATGCATACAATCAAGTTCCTGGCCATTCCACTAGTGAATGTAAGGCCTTGAAGGATAAAATACAACAAATTTGTGATTCTAGTGCCATCAAACTCTTGTTGAATGATGCACCTACCTTTTCTTCAAATTAAAAGTGATATCGAGGTCTGCCTCTATCCTGTATGTTCTAAGTATGTTGCATGGTTCTTCCCCCTTGTATGTTGAGGATAGTGATAACTTGTTATGGAGATGTGTGTCTTTCTTAAGGACCCCCTCTCTTCTCTCTAGCTTTTAATCGGAGCGTCCTTTGAGTGGAACCCTTTTCTCTCTTGAAGGTTTCCCGAGGAACCCCTTTTGAAAGTGTTTCTCTCAAATGAATTCTATGGCGTCTAGCTTGGGGGCAACCTAACTAGACCTCGCTTTTCAAATAGTGTGTCCCTTGAGTGGACCCCTCTTCTTTTGAAGGGTTCCTAAGGGACCCCTTTGAAAGCCTTCCAACTTGTCAAAATTTTGTGTGATTGTCTGCTTATTTTCTTGGGTGGCTACTTTATTCTCTGACATGTTTTATCTGTGAATTAACATGTTGCTTTGTGAGTGTGCTTGTAAAGTTGCTTTCCAATCTGACTATGGGGAGTCCCCTTATTTGGGTTTCCCTCATGTGAGAGATCTTGGGGGATGCCTCGTTGTAGGTCTGCGGGCTTGTAAGATGCATGGATCTTTGGGCTTCCTCCATGTGAGAGATGTTGGGGGATGCCTCCTTGTAGGTCTACCAGCCTATAAGGTACTTACATATCTGGGTTTTCTCCATGTGAGAGCTCTTGGGGGATGCCTCCTTACAGGTCTGCAGGCCTATGAGGTGCTTACATTATTAAATTCTCTTTCTTCTCAACTTGTATATATCGGATCAAAGATCTGCATCTTCTTCATCTCAAGTATATGCTCTTCTCTCTTCAACATCTTATAATTCTTTTGTGTTGTTGTTTTTAGTTTGGGGATGATGCATAGTACTAAGATAACCTTCTATATCGATGTCTCTTTCACTTTGCTGACTCAAATCCCTTAGTTTGTTGTTTGCTTGTGTGTGTATGCATTTTTATATGTTCTAACTTTGTTGTATTGTGTAGTTCTTTCTTGTCTAATGCATCTATTTTGAAAGTCTTCAGCCTAGGGGAAAGCTTCTATGGTTTGAAGTGTTGTCTGCTTCCTCTATAGTATCCTTTTGGAATTATGATGTTATTTATGTTTAGTATATTTCCTTTAGCGTGCATATTAGTGTAGATTCATATGCCCGCTAAAGTGGGGGAAAAATGTAATGGTTTAAAATTTCACCCCTTGCAATTTCACATGTACATTTTTGCATCTGCTTTAGTGTCCACTCTCTTAGCATCTTGTGTAGGCTCATTTTAGCCCCTACATTAGCCTTTTTCCCTTCTCAAGATGCTTTGGACCCCTTTTCAACAACTACCTTCGTGCATTAACTTTGCATTGAACCTTATGCTTTCCTCATTCGTGTTGTTTTGTAGCATGATGTGTCTGGACACTAGCATGCCACACAGACGTTTGTGTGCCGCACTAGCATCCTGTGATATTTCAATGTTCAAATGACAGTTTCTGTGTATGTTTTCCACTTGTTAGAAATTTTTTTTAGTGGTAACGGCTAGGGACTCTTTGTAACCACCCGAGAAGCTTCTTTTTGCTTCTCTTCTCCCTTTAAAAGTTGTCCTTTCAATCAATGCTTCTAACTTCTCTCTAGCTTTGGATCTAGCTTTCCACTATCCAACTCTCGCTTGCACAACTCCATTGCTTGCTACAACAACATTCTCTAAAGTTCTCAACAACACTCTTGGCTCTTGCAGCTTCATCTCCCTTATCTCATACTTGTGAGCATCTTGGGATTTCACACATCCTCCACCTATTGCATCTAAATTTTGTGATACAGGTTCTCCTCCTTCAAGCGGGGATTGCTTTTATCACTCATACTTGGTGGTGTGGGTTATACTCTTGAAGCAGGTTTTTCTTTCACCACATGCTTTGTCTATTTCACTTCATTTCTCTCTATCTTTTTGGTTGTTGGGTAAACCCACAAAAGTGGTTTACAATTCAAATGAGGAAGGAAAACTTGTAAAAAATGACCCCATGCCAAAAATTTTGATTTTGGGCGTTCGAATGAATTCATTGGTTCAAATGAACCAAAAAAGGGTTCGCTCAAACTAGGGCTCAAGCGGACCCATTTAATGCATGCACAAACAAAAAACAAATGAAAACCCCTTTTGGGAAGGGGGTTCGCTAGAACCCCTTGGTTCTAGCGAACCCCCCTTTTCCTTGATTTTTGACCTTGTTCACAAAAAAAACCTAAATTTTTATGCTTCAAAGCTCGGGTTGAGGATGAAAATGGAGGAATATTCACAAATCAAACTAGAATCAGGTAGTCCTCAAAATGAGCTATCCAACAAATATAATTTTAATATGTTTTGGTTTTATTATGTATTTGTTTTTTTAGTTTTATTAAACATAGGATTTTCATCGAAAATGAAGGTCTTTGTTTTGCACATGTGGAAAAATAGCACATTATCATTTTTTTTTTTGAAAAATATGAGTGCACCAGATATTGAAGTCCTTGATCCAATAAAAAAAAATTGAATTTTGATATATACAAAAAAAGTTACATGTTATACGATCCCACTATGTCTGACTTGTAATTGGTTTGACTTCAAAAATCAATTAAAGAAAAAATATTCAATAAAAAACTATCTAACCAAGTGGAAGCACTAGATATCGGAGTTACAAATCTAAATTTGAAAGAATAATAATTGTATCCTTCATGGAAAAAAAGTTATGCGTTATACGGTGTGCGTCACTTTTTAAAAATGTTGTTTTATGAAAAAAAAAATTCGTGGGAGATGGAAAAAGAAGTGCAACTTGATTCCAAAAATTTTGAAAAAAATATTTTTAGAATCTAAAGACAAAATGTGACGAGACTCTAGTTTGCATCATCTTCAAATTCCTCACAGTTTAGCTGCTATAGGTGCCCAAATGTGAAGATTTAGTTAAAAATAATAATTTTAGTGTCCAGTTTGTTCAAAAATTGTAAACCACTATTGTGGGATCACCTTGTCAATGGAGGTGGGAACACCAAAACGAAGGTTTGACTAAGGTAAACCCCTATACAACCCCAACACTTTCTCCAGATCTTACACATGTAGGTATTAAATACATTCACATGCTGTAGGCTTCATCACTTGCATGGTTGTGAGTGTTTCCTTTATTTTCCTTATCTTTATCATCTCTATTTCACTTTATCTTAGTTCTATTACATTATGCTACTTTCCCATATTCTAGAAGTTATAGTAATCAGATTGCTAGTAGCCACTATGTTTTTTTCTATGATAAACTTAGTTCTTGGTTCGTACGAGACACTAGCGCACCACAATGTTGTTTGTATTCTGCGCTGATGTCCTTTGGCCAAGATCTTGTTAGTTTGTCCAAAAACCCTTTACGATTTTCTCTTTTTGGTTCTAGAACTTTTGCTTTGTTCCCTGAGGTAGTTTAGGGCAGTTCACCCTATGAGACTCTCTAAATGAAGAGAACTCGTGAGTAGTGAATCCCCCTTCTCTACAGTAACTTTGAATCTTTCTATAACTCTCCCCCTTCTACATTAATGGTTTAAAAGGGACTTCCATCCATGTATTTTATGGAATTATTACATCAACAAGAACTCCTTTAATGTGAAGTTGAACATAAGCATCAACACAAACATCCAACTTTCCACTGCTACTATGTAATATCATTCTCTTTCTTCTCTCCAACCATATCTTCTCTTTCTCTAATATTTTATGAGACTTCATCCTTTGAGTTGTCTTCTCTATAGAGCTGAAATATAATGCAATGATTAAATTCCCCTAAATTTGTGCTTCTTTTGACTCAAGAGAGTTTATTTCTTAACTTTTATGTATACTAATACCACTTGTACTACTTTGCATGCAACCTCCTACATATTTATCTTTGTGTCTTCTAAGGGACATCCTTCTTAAATTATTTGCATTCATCCTCTCTTTTCTAACATTTCTTGTTGACTCCTAGTTTGAATGCATTGTATGTGTTTACATTGGGTTGAATCCCTCTTACCTTCATTTCATTTTTTAGTTTAAAAGACTCTTCAATTTGTCCTTCCTTCATAAACCCAAAAATCATTGTTATATAATTAAATGTATTGATCATCAAACCAACCTCTCATGCTTGAAATGAGCATGAATCAAGGTACTATAAGTATTGCCATCAAATATCAATGTCCCACCGGTATCTTTCATTTTATACATAAATTTCTCCTTTTGACTATCTTGGTCTTGCTTTCTTCTCCAAACTTTTTTAGTTTCTCTTTTATCTGCATTCACTTTTTTGTTTTTTCTAGGTTCTATAGAAAACTTCTACAAAATCATGACGTATGCCCAAATTTTTTGCATTTAAATCATATAACATTGTGATCTACTAAAGGAGCGGATGAATTATAGTTCCTGCTTAAGAACCCATAAGGATTTCTATTCTTGTTCAACCCAAAATTTCTTGCATGTGTTCTATAGTCTCTTGCTTTATGACCAAAGTTGTTGCATTTGTAACATATGATATTGTAATTCTTATTTGACAACCCATAATAACTTCTATTCTTGTTCCAACCAAATTTCCTTGCATGTGTCCAACAATATTGATTACTTTATGACCAAAGTTATTACAAGAATAATAATAATAACCATAGAAAGAATGTTGAATTTTGGTCATTTGTGTCTACCTTGGAGGAAAGGACTTTATGAACTTGTCATTAATATCCTGTGGAGGGATATATAGGTCTTCTGTGGGACTTGATTTTCCTCTTTATTACAATCTCCTCTGATGGGACTTTTAAGTGCATCAACATAAATTTTTTGTTTTTCTTCATTTGATTTCATTGGTCTCTCAACTTTGCAATCCTTATCATCTTCTTTATTTACCACCTTATTTTCCTCATAACCAATTTTTTTTTATCAATTGTGACCTCTGCCATTTAAGATATCATCCATAATTTTAGTGTTTTTTTCAAATTTAAGACTTATGTTTTGTTTGGCGATAGTTTTCTCCAATTCTTTTCTTAGGGAGACAATCATTGATTCAATTTTCTAACAATCTTCTTCTCTTTTCTTTAGTTGAGTTCTTACAACATCTAGATCCTTCTTTCTTCTTCTAGTTGGAATTTGAGATTAGTGATGGTCTATTCCACCTCTTCAAAATTTTGTGATATCTTCTTTTTAGAATCACATTCTTCTTGAAACAATATTTATTTCTTTTGGTTCTTCTAAGTATTTCAATTTCTCCTATGAAAAATGAGTTCCTCCTCTAGACTTGCTACACTATAACCTTTAGTGTTTTCTTCCTTCCCCATCTAAATTCTATCCTCCTCTTTTCCAACATTTTTTATATTTTCTATTTTCATTGCCATGAAAAGGGTCTCTTCTCTACCACTCCCTATATCACTTTCATAGGATGAACTAACATCCTTGAAGGAGTAGAAATTGTTCTTGAAATCATTCTTTTCTCTTCTTTTTTTTTTGTGATATTGAACATTTTTTCTCCCTTTATTTTTGTAATGATTCTCTTCTTCCTCATTATCACTATTTTTTAGATAGGGAATTTATATGAAAAATGGCCTATCTTACCACAATTGAAACAATTAAATGACAATTTACCTTTGTAATTTCCAAAACCTTTCTTACAAAATTGGATTCTTCACCATTATATTCATCATGTATGATCTTTCACTTTAAGTTTGGATTCTTTTTTTTTTTTTCTTTGTAGCTTTGAAAGAAACTTCCCTTTTGATGGCTTCTCATGTTTGGTCCTCATCTCATAAGTAGTGAGAATCCAATGCAACTCATGCATTGTTAGTCTATTTAAATCCCTCATTTGTTCAATTGTGAAACCTTGACATCCAATCTAAGAGGCAATCCAGTCTTAAGAAGCTTTGCACAATGTTTGAATCTTTAATCTCTTCTCCAAGTCCCCTGATTGTATTAACAAAATCCACTTGAAGGAAAAATGTGGCAACATTTTCTTCTCTCATTTTGAGACTTTCAAACTTCCCTCTATGAGTTTAAATTTTAGCTCTTTTGACTATATCATCTCCTTCGTAGGTATTCTTCAATTTTACCACATGTCTTTGGTTGATTTGTAGTGCATAACCTTCATGAATTTTGATTCTAATAATCCAAATAGAATTGCATTCTTCTCCTTTTCATTATATCACTGGTCCTCTTTCCTTCTTAATCTGTTGGAGGAGTTGCAAGAAGTGTATAATCATTTACAATAAATTTCCAAATATCATATCTTAGAGCATTCAAATAGGTTTCCATCCTTATTCTCCAAAAGCATATTTGTTCTATTGAACAATGGTGCTTTGTTTGATGAGAAACCATATCCTTCTTTTCCTACCATGTGTGCTTATATAATATATTTCTTCAAGTTTTTAAGCTATGTCCCGAATAAACCCAATTTGATACCAACATATGAGTACAAAGATGGGGGGGAAAAAAGGGGTCTTAAGTGGCCACTTTTTTTTTGAAATTAGGAAATATTGAACTTGGATGTGAAATTGAGGATAGTTACACTCAAAATTATTAGATGCAACAAAAACAAGGATCATAGTGCTCTAAACTACTAATTTTTTTTGAAAATGGTAGAGATTAAGGGGTTCAAAAGAGGGAGCCACAAAAATTGGTGTTGTTTTTGTGAAAAAAAATAACATAGCAACTTTTGTGGCTCCCTCAAAAGGTTAATTTTGTTTTGGTATTTTCAAAATCACTTTAGTGAGAAATTATCTAATAGTATGTAGTTTATGCCCGATTTTTTTGATAATTTTTTGAAGAATATTTTATTTTTAACTAATTTTTAAAGTGGACACATCCTAGAAAATAGAATTTTGGCCATGCTACCCCTATAAATTTTAAAAAATAATTGATTTTTTAAAAATGTGTAGAATGGATTCTAGTTTCTAAAGATGTAATTTATTTGAAATTTCAATGAATAGTTAATTTATAACAAAAAAATACCAAACAATGGTTTTTGCCAAAAAACACACACAAACAAAATAAATTAAAGATGAAAGGCTTAACATTGTAAAAATGTGAAAAAAATTACATTGTTAAATAGCTAAGAGAGAGCCTAACAATACCCAGGTGTTCAATTTGTTTGACCTTGAAACATGTGCAAACTTGACGGTTAGCATAGACGTGATTGTGTGAAATCTTGTAGAATATGTGAAAACACATCTTTTGACGTTGGGAAGGCACTCCAAGCCTTTGGGTTGGTAATCCAAAGCAAATATCAAGCCTAAGGCTTGGGGATTCCCAAAGCAAGAAATAACGTCAGCGCGTATAATGTGAGTGCACATAATGCACTCAAATTATTTTACATGATTTTGACATATTTTTTGCATTTGTGCTCAAGAGTTGCCTAAGCAAGACATAACATGAGCGTGTTATAACACACTCACGTTATGTCTTGATTTGTGTTAAATGCTAGTCTATTAAATGTATGTATGCTTATATGACATGTATGTATGCATGCTTGCATGCATGTATGTACACTTGTATGTATGTATGCATGTATGCACGTATATATGTATGTATGTATGTAGGTATGTATGTATGCATGTATGTATGTATGTATGTATGTAAGATTGTATGTACATATGTATGCAAGTATGTATGTATGTCTGTATGTATGTATGTTTTCTTATATGTATGTATAAATTTAGAGGGAGGGAGAATTTTAAGAGAA
>VDFB02113482.1:0-23296 GCA_007258455.2 Sequoia sempervirens
TCTATTAGGACCCCAATTCACACACTACAAGAACTAATGTGAGGTAGCTGACAGTTGCAGATTTCAGGGTACTGACTAAGCAAAAGAATAACCCTTCCTCTACTAGAGGACTAGTAAAACCTTAGGTTGGGGGAAGTGATGAGTCCAATTTATGGCTCAATTTTGATAGATTTTATTATCCATTTTCTATTGTTGTCATAGACTTTGATACTTGGGTGTTGACATTTTCATGTTATTTCCTCAAAACCATAGAAATTGGGTGTAAGCTTATATGTGTAACTTTTAATGACATTAACATGCTATGCAAACTATCTATGTTAATTTACATGTGGATTAATGAATGTTACTTTAAGATAGTTGTAGATATGGAATTGTCGTGTGTGCTAATGTTGTCATGCATATATAATTAGAGCCTACAAAATTGAGGAAGATTATGCCAACTGGTCATTCGCCATGAAATTCAAAAAGGTGATCATTCAAAGGTCAATGGAGGGAAGACTCTCGATGGAGAGAAATTCCTAGTTAAAATCAAAGATTGTAACCACCTTGTAAATGGTATTACTATTTTGTTGAGCGAATATAGGATCTATTGTTATGATAGATTTGTGTTAAGGCAAATTGGCTTGACCAAATTCCATGCATACATAACCTCCTTTCCACTTTTTATGCTTTCCATAAATTGGCATCCTCCTAATCTATTGGAGTTGACTTCCTTGCTAGGTAGTTAGTTAGTAGTTTTTCCTTGTATAAATAAGACTCGGATGCTCCTTCTCAGAAGGTTGATTCATCTGATGTTGTACTCACAGTCTTAGTTTTTTAGTAATATAATTATGCATCTCTATTGTACTCATGCTTTCCAATGAATAAAATGAATTTATAATTTCATTTCATCTGAGTTCATCTTAAGGGATACTCATCCAAGGGGGGCCACTTGGTGAGAATTCCACCCTTTAGCTTAGATATTACTTTTCTATTTAGTAAATAGTTTCAAATCTAGCAACTGTCTGTTCCTATAGCCACTAGAATTCCATTTTGTGACTATTCCTACAGCCAAACTAGACAAAGTTATAGTTTCCTATTTGTTTGCTTAGATTTTCATTCCTATCATGCACTTTAGCTTAGTATAGTTGTCGATTGATGTTCAATACTTATATTACTTCTTTCTAATAAATCTACATTCAACATTATGTCTTTCTTAGCTGTAGGATGAATATGGCTACTATGGATTTCTAGTGCACATACTATGTTGACCCATTTCAAGTCTACGTCCCTGGGTTGACAATTAAATGAATCTTCATGATGACTAAGATATCTATTCAGATCAGATGTCCAATATTTGAATCACATCTTTAAGGTCTTAGTTGTTAATTCATTGTAGGAGGCCAACAATGAGTAATTAAATTTTATTTATGATTGTTTAGGTCACTTTCATGGCTATAAAATTGCATTGAATAATTCTGAAATTGATCACAAACAATTTTGGATCTAGCCCTTTTGCATGGATCTTAACTTTAGTTGTTGGTATATAATTTTTAGTTTTAAGGTTTGTAACATGTTTTCTTGACCTTCATAAAATAGTAGTGTGGATAGAGTAGTATGACAGATTAGGAATAGTTCTCCCTTTTTTTATTCAATGACTTTGTAAAAAGATCAAAAGATAGTAAATATTCATGCAATATATCCTAGAATGTCGAGGTATTTCCAATGTCACATGCAATATCATTTTATGATCCTTGATGTGTACTAGAGGATTTCTTTTAATGCACTACTTTCTAGATGTTCAATGAACTAGGTTTAGTCCTTAAATATAACTCTAAATATGACAAGAAAAATATTGCACACTTTGAATCAATATATTTTTAGGACTTTCCAATTTCCTAGGGTTTTTTCCATGAAATTCTTAGGTTTTAAAACCTACGGCTTTAAACCTTATTGCATATGCCCTAGGTCCATAACTTTATGTTTAAATTTTAAAATGAAATTTTTAGCTACTTTTTGGTCATTTAAGTTCCTTTACAAAGCCTTTATGTCCATGCATTAATTGACCTATTTGTCGTAGTGACTTATTCTCTTGTTAAAATTCTTGTGCTTTATTTAGTCATTTAGGTACCTTTCCCATGCCTTTAAGTTTTTGTACCCACCACTTTCTATGTTAGACACATGCATCAAGCCCATGTTTTGTTCAAATATGGTTTCAAGAAATGTTAGTCACCAAGGCCATTACCAAACATATGGACTTTGGATTTGAGAGGACTATTTTTCCCAAATATTTTCGTTAATGTTGACCTAATCAAAGAAATTGCAAGAAGGTATGACCCTAATAGGAAAAGAAAAATTCAAGAAAAAGGAATGAAATTAGTAAGTTTGGGTAGGGGATATATTTGTGAGGTCTTCCTTTTGACAAAAAATGCACATGTCTAATTGAACTCAACTCCCTCTAAAGAGAGTATTCCAAAGATAGGGAGAGCTACAAAATTAAATCACTCCCCCACAATAGAAGAAAATGCCTAGATAGACAATTGGCTAGATTCACAAGGGATAAAGTAGAGCCCTTTAATTATGACACATTTGAAGATTGCTTCATCAAAAACGATTATGCATTGTGTCAAGTTTTGGGTATGGATGCAAAAATTTAGATATCAACTCACTTATTGCTAATGGATGTAGATGTAAAACACATAGATCTTAACAAAAGTTATGATTTTGGAACATTTATATCTAATGGAATTCATAAAGTATTGATAGAAATAAAATGGGATGGGATAGTTGTACATTTCAAATGGTATTTTCTATTGTTCCATGCCATTGTGTATAGTGGAAAGAGGATTTGGGCCTCTCAAATAAAAATAAGGTCCCAACATGAAAATGGATTTATCTTGCTAGTCCAAGAATGAAATTATATATGGGACATACATTTGACAAGTCCAATTATGTGACCTTTGAATTTTCTTTTCTAGAGATTTGATAAGGAATTTAGGATTTCTTGTTGATTGGAGACTCTCTAAAAAAACTAGAAGGTTCTTGAGTCAGTTGGACCTAACTCATAGGTTAGAAATTGATCATAACCAAGGTGATTCATTATTCCATGCCCATTATACAATGATGAAGATTTATGGTGAACCTATACTATCCCATATACTTCTAAGAATGGTGCTAGACATAATTTACTTCTTGGAGATCATGTGGTGGTAAATGAGGCAGATAAAACACATTTGAGATACATGAAGAAAGGGTCTTTATTACCATCTAGTATTATGTATTCTATTTTCATGATTACTTCTAAAGAGGGTTTGGAGTTGATATAATCCAAATTACAACCATATAGTATGAAGGTGGATGTAAAAAGAAATTGATATCCTGAACACTATATTAACCAAACTGAAATTAAGGTTAAATTAGCTAGCTATACTAACTAGTTTGACAAGATTGGGGAATTGATCAGAAATTTCTCCTCTAGACTAGAAATATAGAAGAGAAGATATTCTTGGGTGAGAATCCAAATAGAAAAATAAATAAAGGACTTTGATACATTATATAAAGGATCATAATCAGAAATTGAGGACCTAGTTCTTGGGATTTTAGTTATAATTGATATTGTCACTAATCTTATAGCAAAAGCTCCTAAATTTGTAGTGGATAGACCTAGGCCTATAACAAAAATCATTGTTAAACAACCTCCCCAACATATATAACCTTTGCACCAAATATGCCCTCAACCATTGGTTTAATATATTGATGATGAGGTTGATGTACCAAACATTGAAGAGATTAAAAAAATCAATGCATTCAGCTTAGAGGGTCATGGTTGAGGCCAACCCTCATGAAAGAATGATAGTAAATCTTGAGATTGGGGGAGAGACTATCTATGATGTTATGGAATTAGCATGCACTCCTTTCATGTCAAATGAAAAGTTTGTTAAGTCCAAATAGTTTAATGATTTTTGGATAAAAAATAAAGAAAATTAGTATTCTCTAATTATGAAAGAGAAAAAAAAATGATCTCCATGGATGAATGGGAAGAGATGGAGAAAAAGGTTCTAGAGGAGGTTAATTTTGATGTGAGTTAGATCATGTCTAAGGAGGGAAAAGATATGGTAAGAAAAAGTTGGTTTCTACTTCTAGAAGGATGGGATATTACCTCTGTAGTTGTATTGGATACTATCAAAAGGAAAGACACAAATGAACCCATACTACAATATAAAGAATAGGTTGATGACCTATATTTTAGCTTGGGGTTCAATGATGAATATGAATCCCTATCCATATGGTATGTACATCTTGAGACTAACATGTCTCAAGTAGTAAAGTATGTAAATGAGCTCAATGGAAATTTAATTGTTAGAAGACTTGTAGATGTACCAGTGCTCCATATGCAAAATTTTTAGTTTAAAATATTATACTTTTTAGTGAAGCTATAGTACAAAAGCTGTAAGAATTTTTTTACAAGGAACAACAAGAGAATTCAAAACTTTTTGAAGGAATATAAAAAATTTCTAGCCTTGTTACTCCCTCCTTAAAGCATTAGTGTCACACTGGTGATCCCTCAATCAACCCCATCCACCATAGACACATACTTCCGTAATTGAGGGAGGATCTAAGACAAATTAAATAATTTGGGAAGCAAACAAAGGAACATGGTGATAAAAAAATTGATTGATATGGTGGATAAATTATTGGGACATAGGTTATCTTCCATCCTACATCACCTTCAAGGGACATGGAATGGCTACAACACCCTAAGAAATACCTATGCAAACCATGACCAAGTAAACTATAATGCCCTACCATGCAACCCCAAAGGAAACTAATACATCACACATTTATGGCACAATTTTCTTTTTAAAATAACAAACATTCAACATATTATTAAAATGCAACACTTGAAATCAAACTATACATGTACAACATATGACAAAGTCCCTTGGGGTTAACTGACTGCATTACATTACGAATCATCATCTATTACATTACATGAAAGATAAGCATCCACCAACAACTAGAAGATAATAACATGAACATGGACATTTTATTTATAACATGAAGATACATCACTCAAGGATTACATCAATTCAATACTGCTTTCCATCATGAATGGGGAAAGTACAATATCATGGACTAATACAAAGGATATGAGTATAAAGAATCAAAATTAGATCCAACACTGGTATAGTTTTGGAGTCATAGCAGCTGGTACAACTCTCCACAACTCAATCATCAGCTGGGGAACCAATGGGGTGCATAGCACATTCCACCTGATGACGTGGACCTGAAGGCCCACCCCCTATGCTAGGAGATGACGAGGAGGACCTCAACAAAAACCATCAAGTGAACCAAGGATTACAATACCCCATGACATGAGCAACGATAACACAAGAGAACATCTAACACATAAAACATTCAACAAAAGAAAGCATCCACTCAAGAAACATCTACTTCTAGAGGTACATAAACAACAAGAGGGGAACAACAAGAATAAAAGGTTGTTAAAGGGTGGAGTGTCATCACATAGGTTGCCATGGGTTACCCTATGTAACCTTCCTAGGCTGTTAGCCCCCATCCAAGGTAATCCTGGTAACCTCTACTAACCGTTAGACCCCCATGCATGCTATACAGGATCAACATACCTTGTAAAATTACTATGCAGAGGTGAGGTAGATGATCTTTCCATTCCAGGAATTCTCACTCATCCCAAGCCTAAATGAGCACTTGGGGCCATGAGTGAGGCTACATTATTTGAATTATTGTGTGATACTACCCAACCCCCTAATTAATTAATTAATTTATCACTTGATTAAACTCACAATGGGTTATCGTAGACCAACCACTTTGGGTGTCGACCCCCATTGAGAGCCACTCCCCCAACTAACAATAAAATCCCATAAACACAAATGGGGCAAGCCAACTTGCACAAACTAGCAAAACCATATAAATATGCACATAAAATGAGGCAATCAACAACTCACACAAGATCTCCATTAAAAACCATTTCCACCATGCAAGGCTCAAACCCATAGAAACACAATCTAAGTGTAAATTTCAACCATCATGAAATAACAAAATCATAAAACCACCCACTTATAGGAGAAATGACATAAAAATCAAATAAATACTTCAGTCTTGATATAGGTTATCCAAGGTGGATCCTCCTAGGTCTCTGGCCCCCATACCAACCCTTGGCAAGTAAAAATCATATCCCCTCTATCCTTTGGAAGACTCTCGAAATGCTAACACAGGGGTTCCCCATCATAGAAATGTCAACAATAACAAGATCTCAAAGAGATATTTTCATCCCACAATTAACGAGTCAACAAGTATGAAATAATGAGTGGCAACATCCCAATGAAATATTCAGACTCATCCAAAGCTAACATTATCAATTTCAATACGAAATCAACTGGGAATCTAAGGAAGACCTCTATTTTCTCCTCTTAACATACCCAACCATAGATAACTCATTGAAACATATAATCCAACTAATAAACAACTTACACAAAAAAAAAACCACAACAGCAAACAATCATCTGATACACAGTCTCAATACAAAAATTAATCCACACCAATTATGGAATCAATCATGATAACAAGCACAAATTTTGTATATAACTATCCATAAAGGGGACTTACAAATCATTGAACTTACAACCTAAACCAAATTCACGACAACGATAATGATCCAAAACTCAATTTAAAATCACAATTTAATTTCCATCACCTAACACAATTAAGCAAACTCCTGAGACCAATATAATTCCAAATAGAGTATCTTTTATAGGATTCAAGTCAAGATACCCATTTGATTTATATGAGTTCAACAAACCACTTAATTTTATAGACATTTGTTCAACTTTTCAATTAGAAAAATGAATCAATTATTAATTGTAATCTAGTAACCTAATTATATGGGTGTTGTCATAATAGTGGTTTACAATTCCTGAGAGGAACGAATTTTACCTGAAATCACATATTTTTAGAAAATATAATGATTTAAGCCTTAAAAATTTTCATTTTAAGGATTCCAATTGAAGAGGGTTTGATCAAATCACCTTAGATCAAACCCCCTTGGATAGAACCTGCTAGTTTTAAACCATACCTATAAATGCAGTCTCCTTTACACCTATCAAAATGCTGATAAAAAATCACTTTTGATTTAGATTTTGGGGGATCAAATGAATTCATCTAAAATTTATTTCAAATGATTATGGTATTCTTAGAACAAGCTATCCAATGAATATAATTTTAATATTTTTGGTTTTGTTATGTATTTGTTTTTAAAGTTTTATTAAACATAGGTTTTCATCAAAAATGAATTTCTTTGTTCTTCACATGTGGAAAAATAGAAGATTATCAAAAAAAATTGAAAATTATGAGTGCACCAGATATTGAAGTCCTTGATCCAACAAAAAGTAAAAATTAAATTTTGACATATACAAAAGTTGTGTTATAATAATATTAATGCGAATTGTAATTGTTTGACTTTGAAACTTGATTAAGAAAAAAATATTCAATAAAAAAACTATCTAACCAAGTGGAAGCACTAGATATTAGAGTTACAAATCTAAATTTGAAAGAATTAGAATTTTATCATTCATGGAAAAATGTTGTGTTATAATGTCGCGTCACTTTTTAAAAATGTTGTTTTTTGAAAAAAAACCTATTTTCGTGGGAGATGGAAAAAGAAGTGCAATTTGATTCCAAAAATTTTGAAAAAAATATTTTTAGAATCTACAGAAAAAATTTGACGAGAGTCTAGTTTGCACCATCTTCAAATTCCTCACAGTTTAGCCACTATAGGTGCCCGAATGTGAAGATTTAGTTAATAATAATAATTTCAGTGTCTAGTTTGGCCAAAAATTGTAAACCACTATTATGGGATCACCCATATTTACACAACTAACAAAGCATATCACAAAGCATTATTTGTCCAAAAAAATAAGCTTATTAATTTTATCTACTATGCAAATTGAAATGGATTAACTTATCTAATAAAATCAACTATTTTCAAGGACATATAAATATTCTATTTTAAAGATATACCCATATTCCCTTGTATTTGAATAAATCAATGCACTTAGTTTATACACGATTAAATAATCTTTTAATGATAACTTATCAAATTATAATTCTATGATTAATTACATTTTATTTTTTTTCCCATCAATCCTAATTTGACTTGACTCATTAAAGACTCAATAATTTTTATGACAATACAACTAATTTAACCACTTCTCTCCATAAAATAGGAAATGATCAAATATAATATACCCCTTCCCTATATATTTCTTTACACAACCAAGTAATCATAACACATATTATTCTTTTATTCTATTACCAACACCATTTAAGTACACATATATAGGTAAGCATATTACAACTTAACATATTAAGATATGATCAATATATTACAACTTTAAATGTTAATAACATTTTGTTTCCACAGTCCATGATAGATGTGAACAAGATTTTTGGAATAACTATGTGCAATTTTTTTACATCAACATTTCATATCAAACTCCATGATCCATCATTAGGATGATAAGCAGAAAGAGAGATAAGTGAAAATAAGATAGAAGACTTGGGTAGAAATAGGAGAGGGATTGGGAAGAGGGGAGGCACATAACCCCAAAAATGGGGGAGAAAAGATCAGACAAAAAGGAGAAGAGAGGAGAGGAAAAGTCAAAGATGAAAAACCCTTGCAAACACGGGAAAATGAAAAAATAAAGGAATCGCCAGAATCTCATAAACCATCATCCGGAATAAGAGTCGAGGAATCAACCATCAGTCAAATCCACTAATAAAGAAATAAGGGACAAAGTTCGATAAAGAGAACAAATCCCGGATAAACAAATAAATCGGCGTCAAAAAACAATGAACTCATCTCGTCATCATCCATCGTCATAAATTTCATCAATCATCAAACTCTCGAGGTCATCAGGCTTCAAAAAAAATAAAGTCATCCGAACAAATACATTGGAAACAAAATAAAGACATAGAAGCACAAGAAAAATTACTAAGCATAACCTAAAAGGAGAAATAAGATCTTAACCAAAAAATAACCAAGGAAGTATAAAAAATGATGAACCCAAAGGGAAGAGATCAAACAATTAAGTAAAAGCAAGAAACTAAAACAAAGTGCTCAAAATGATAGAAACAGAGGAAAAAGAATGAAAAAGTGAAATAGGAAACAAAAATTAAAATGAGATTGGGGGAAAGAAAAACAAAAGCATAAAGGAATTATGAGGTGGGGAGAGGTAAGCAAAACTAAAGGGATGGAAACAACAAACAATTAAAAAGAGAATGGCTAATAAGATCGTCAAAGATTAAATTAAATTAGAATTATAATTTCGAGGTAAAAATAAAGTCAAAGCAATCTCGAGATCCGGCATTCCCTCGCCAGAAATCAAAAGCATCCATCGCTTTTCCATTCGAGATCCGTCGCGTCGAAATCAAAATAAAATCACTTCATCGTCGAAAAAGATCCGGCATCAGGAATAAAACAGGCTCGAAACTCAGCTAAGAAATAAGCTCAGGTCTTCAGTCGTTCTCAGCTCCGTCTCCTCAGTCCGGTCTCCAGAGATGGTCCATCGTTCATTCTTTAAGTTTCCTCTTAAAGAAATTGTCTTCTTTGAACAAAATAGAGGTGTTTTCTAAGGCAATGTGATGTTTTGTCTTAGAGGAGTGTTCAGCAAGAGAAAATTTTGAGATCCGGTCAGGTCTTATGTCAGCACAATGCTCCTTGATTCTTGTGTTGATGGAACGACCTGTTTCCCCTATATAAGGTATGCCACAAGAGCATAACACTTTATAGACACCGGATTTGAGGAATGGATCTTGGGGGTCTTTGGGAGAGGGGATGCGACTTTTTACTGTGGAGAAGGGTTTGAAAGTGCAATGGATGCCCTGGAGATACCCTCTACATAGGGGAGGGTAGCCAGAGGGAGGGAAGGAGAGAAAGAGGTACTAGGCTTGAGGGTGAGTCTAGCTTTTGCTAGTTTGAAAGATTTATTGATGTGCTCCTTTTTGTAACCATTTAATGAGAAGACTTGGGTGAGGTGAGCTAATTCTTGATCAATATGCTCAGTATCACAGATTGCAAAAGCTCTATAGGCTACGGTTCTGAGGACACCCGCTTTTTGGCTCAGGTGATGGTGGGAGGAAGAGTGAAGATAAAGGTCAGTATGGGTTGATTTATGAAAGATGGAGTGAGCTAAAGAACCATCAAATTTTTTGATGAGAAGAATGTCCAAGAAAGGAAGTTGATTGTCAGATTCAATTTCCTTGGTGAAAGAGATACAAGGAGAAATTTTGTTCAAGTGCGAATGGAATTCTTCTAGCTTCTCTTAACCATTAGACCAACATATATTGGTGCCATCGACATACCATTTCCACCACTTGGGTTTGAGGGTGAATGAATGGAGGGCGACATATTCAAAGTGTTCCATATAAAGGTTGGCCACAATGGGAGAAAGAGGATAACCCATAGCCAAACCATCCACTTGTTCATAAATTACACCTTGGAAGGTGAAAATAGTGGATCGAAGACATAACTCAACTAAGGGAGCTATTTCACAGCTAGCCTTTTGCTTAATAAGCTCAATTGAGTCATGTAAGGGAACTTTCGTGAAGAGGGAGATGACATCAAAGCTGAAAAGAATGTCATTTTCATCTAGTTTCTTGTCTTTGATGAAGTCCACAAAATGGGAGGAGTTCTTAATGAAGGAGATTAATTTTCCAACAAGGGGGGAAATGAGTTTAACAAGATGGGATGCCAATCTGTAGGTAGGATAATTGATCGTATCAACTATGGGTCGCAAAGGGACACCAAATTTATGGATTTTGGGAACCCCATAGATACGAGGGGTAACCTCTTTGGAGGGGTACAACCAATTTTTGGTAGTATCATCAAAGGATGATCCTGCAATGGAAAATTTGACCTTTTTCATTAATTTGGAGGTGGGATTGGAATCAAGGATTTGGTAACTATTGGAATCCGATAAAAGGGTGTGCATCTTCGATAGGTAATCCTGCTTGTTAAATATCACAGTAGCATTGCCTTTGTCTGCCCTACAAATGACAAGGCAGAATTTCTCATTAAACTTTGAAAGGAAAGCAACTCAGATCTAGGAATATTATGCTTCCAAGGGGGGTTTGGCGTGATGAAGGGCCACAGCGCAATCTTGACGAATCTCTTCGGAAACCCCTTGAGGGAGGGATTGGACAGCCTTTTCAATTTCAATGAGAAAATCAGTGAAGGGAATATAGTGAGGAGAAATGGCAAAGCCTAAGCCTCTTTTTAAAAAATTGAGAGTGAGGGGACATAACCGGGTGTTAGAAAGGTTAACGACCAACTTTCTTTCCCAGTCATGCACGATTTGGAGGTTGTTGATATTTTGACCAAATCCACGAGTTGAGATAGAGGGGGCACTTGGCTACACGGAAGGATGGAGGATGCAGGGTAGGTTAGAAGAACAGATGATGGGAGGGGGTTGTCTAGAACACAGGATGGGAGAGACTTGAGACAGTGAGAGGTGGCGTGCTAACAATTTATATGAGGAAGGAAATTTTAGTTTTTTCCTTTTCCTCAAACTCAAGGGGTTCGACCAAACCTCTCTAATGGTTCGACTGAACCATATGGTTCGGTCAAAACCATGGTTCGCCTGAACCCTAAACCCTAAATGGGAAAAAACATTATTTAATTGGGTTCGGTTGAACCTGGGTTCGACCGAACCCCTTTGCGTATGACAAAAAAACCAAAAGCTCTCATTTCATTTCAACTATCACTTTCTACAATTTCCATTGCTTTCCCTACGTGCGGTGAAACGAAACCATGACGGCGAGTTGATTTCTTCTTTCTGGCAAACACAACTTCAACTTGGTCTCTCCAAACTTCGTCAGCCTAAACTTCCATAACAAGCACCAGGTAATTGAAATTCAAATTTTTTAGAGTTTAAAATGCATTGATATGTTAAATTTCAAAACCCTAGATGCAATTTTTTTTAAATTTGTTGAATTCAAATTGGATTTTTTATACATGTCTACCAAAGCATTTTTTCAAATAGTTCACTACCTTGATGCTATGGCTAAAAACCTAAAACAAGTATTTTGTCAAATAGTTCATTGCCTTGATGCTATGGCTAAAAACCTAAAACAAGTATTTTGTCAAATAGTTCATTGCCTTGATGCTATAGCTAAAAACCTAAAACAAGTATTTTGTCAAATAGTTCACTGCCTTGATGTTATGGCTAAAAACATAAAACAAGTTCTTTCAAACAAGCTATGGATGCTTCGAAAAAATCTATCAAAAGCATAATAGTAAACATTATCATAGACAAGGTAGTGAACTCTTTGAAAAAATGCCTCAAAGAAATGAGGTCTCATGGTGATGGAATGCCATGATAATCAAATGCTTTTGATTGTCATGGCATTCCATCACCATGAATCAGCTAACTGAGGCAACCCCTCAAAGTTCACTACCTTATCTAACTCTTGCTTTTATTTTCATACTGCCTGTCTATCAAAGCATTATATCAAATGAGTTCATTTCCTTGCTGCTATGGCTAAGCCTAAAACAAGTGCTTTCAAACAAGCTATGGATTGTCATGGCATTCCATCACCATGAGACCACATTTCTTTGAGGCATTTTTCAAACAATTAAGCTACCTTGTCTATGCTACCACATTTTTCATACATGTTTACCAAAGCATTTTATCAAAAAATTCACCTCCCTTTATGCTGGCTAAAAGCCTAAAAATATACCTTCCCATTTCAACAATCAAAGCTATGGATACCCTGCTCCTAAATGGAAAGACCAAGTGAAACATATATAAGAACTTAATAGCATATGGAAACAAACAATATAAAGTTATGAAGTTCAAATAGAACCACAAATTGTATCATTTGTAACATTAAAAATGTCCATATAACCTATCAAGAGATAAATATGCAAAATAGATTTAATTTTAGTTACAAGAAAAATGTATAAATTATAAATTTATAACATAATTATGTACATGGGAAAATCCTCTTTGAAGAAAAATCCCACAACCAAAAACATGAACCAATTATATTATTTGATAATAATATCATTTACAATAAAATATTCATGTGCATACCCCTATAGTAGTATCATCAACATGTGATTCATATGGAGTAATTTCTAGTAGCATGATGATACCTATAAAATCATTATGCTTTCTCCATCTAACCTTATAGTGTAACTTCTCCTTCCATTACCATGTCATTACCTTTCTAGACCTTCCCCTCTTTATACATTCTCCTTTTTATCCTACACTACTCTTACCACTAATATATCCCTATACCTTGGATATACTATTGAAGAAATTTAACTTTCAATATCGCAAAAATTAGACCCATATTTTTAAACGTAAAATGTGTATAGTAAAATACAATCCATGCTTCCTAATTCAACTTCATTAATATCTATCGAATGAACTTAGGTTCATTACAATAAAATAATCATATAGCCATAATTAGTTGTCAAGGTAATGGTAAAGTTTTCAATAACCATATTTATCTTTCCACATGCCACCATTAGACATACACTTAAGATTCATTAAGAAAAGTGGATGTGTGGATATGTGTCAAAGAAATGCTTTGATAAGATGTGTGTAAGGAGAAAATGGAGTTCAAGTGTTTGATTTATGTCTATAGCATAGGTCATAAACTCTAGGGGAATTATTACCACATTGCACAATATTGCATATATATATATATATATATTCAAAATGAGGCAAAAAATACAATAGGAATAATATGGATATGCAAATTTTATCATTACATTTTTTTCCACTTTAAGATGCATGTGAACATTTTAAAATAATCGTGCATCTCAATTTAGACATCAAAAAACATGAAAAAGTGGTTTGTTGTCTTGTGTACAACACATCCTTTTTCTTTTGAGAAAATTATCTATCACTTTGTAAAATCCTTGCTATGTTGAGATTATTTAATTTTTTCCCTCCATATTTGTAGTCCTTTTTATTTCTAGAAATATAATTTATGACATTTTTTCTTAATAAACAACATATGAATAAATTTTACATGGTTGTAAATTTTACACATGGTTGTATGCAATCTCATATATATATTACGTATGGTTGTGATTACAATGTTTATATTGTGTTTAGATTTGGTTTTATATTATCCTTCCAAAAAAAGTTTGATGTTTATAATATTTTGATTTACCTTTGGATTTTGTAGACACTAAATCTCACATACACTCATATCCATACCATGGTCCCCACCCGAACACCTAACATCCACTTATTAACAAAATTCATGATACCTTAATTCCTACACTTTATCAAAATCAAATTAATTTTTCTTTTCAGACCTAAAACGATCAAGGCCTAAACTAATTAAAATATTTATTGTAAAAATTTCCATAGTAAAGTACAAAATAGAGAAGGGCATGTCAACCCACAAATCATGAAGGTGTAGGGACAAAACCAAGAGACCCATCAAATAGGATTGTAGCAATCATATATAGACAAAATTGATTAAGAAAACCTACCATAAATGAAAAAAAACCTAAAAAGAAGACATATATTACATATTTTTTGAGTGCCCATATATTACATATATATAGCAAAAACTAGCAAGGGTGAGGGACATGAGTGAGGAGAAACAACATTTCCTTATGTGCCTCCATTGTTTCTCCATACAATAGAGCGCTCAATTCTATTTTATGTCCATTGATTGTATTATCCACTAAAGATTCATCCCATTCTTGCAAGGTTCATTTCAAAGAAATTCAAACACAAAGGAAACTAGAATTTTCCTTTAAAACTTTGTGTCTAAACAAATACCCAACAAAATATTTTTCATTATGTAAGTTATCATCTTGAATGGCATTGTTTAGGGAATGGTCCAAAAAGAACTTATAAAACATAATCCACTACAAACTAAGCAACTAAACCATAATTTTGAAGAAGATCCATAGCATTAAACAAAAATAAAGACACTACCTAAGAGAGAGACATTAACTAGAGAGTTTCATATAGAATTTGGTCACCTACGGTCACCCAAATTACTAACTCCACATGCCAACAATCAATCTTGAAAATTTTCTTCAGCATTTTGAAAAAAAAGTCTCAAACTCTAAATGTACTCCCTTTTTGGGATGGGATGAATGCTTTCCTATTGATCAAATCGGCCTCCATTGTTACTCGAGTAGAATAAATTAACCAAATATTTAAATGAATCATTCTCTCACAAATATTGAAATAAATTAAAATAAATCCAAGTAAATCTATTATTCCTAGATAATTCAATGAAAATTATGATAAATTAGTTTATATATCAATCAAATTATTTAACATATTTAATCAAATTAGATAAAAATTGAAAATAATTCAATCAATTCATTGATCAAAATAATTAAGAAATTTCATTAAATAAATAAATTAGTTAATTAGGTAATAATAGTAGCCACATTTTAATTGGGTTTTAAACTCATGATACATGATCAAATCCTAGCAATTTATCCATCATATAAAAAATCTATAAATTGAGATCAAATCCATCATTTCATCGTCTCAATTTTGAGCAAGTATATTTTATCTAGTTGGGCAATAAATGTTTTATCATTTGCAAGATATATCCATTTGTCAATATGTATTTCATTATAATTTTAGTTCATTTTTTGTGTAATTCATCTTTTCACTCTATTAGAGGTGATTTTTTAATTCAATTTGAAGTCTACATTTATTTTCCTCAATGTCTCATTTATTTAAATTCAATGCTTACAAATTGACATGCTTGGTGGGATGCAAACCCACAAATGCTCGGTTACATTTTATATTTTATACTATTAAAGTATTTGATTTATGCTTTATTTGTTATTTAATCTATGTTGATCACATTTTTCTATATCTATCCTCTTCACCTATCCTTCTCTATGGATATGTTCCACTCATATCCACCACCCTGAGGTGATCCATGTCTCAATCCTTGTCAAGGTCACTCCTCCTCTCTACCTATATCCTTTCTCAATGAGCTAGATCTATCACTGCTACTCCCCAAAATGCCTACATTTAAATATTAAAAAAATGTTCAATAAATCATACAACATTGATTAAAACTAACTAAACAATGAAAGCATTTAATATTATAACACCTTATGAATTATATTGAATGTCCCCACCTTGAAATTTATAGCCATCGATGTCAATCACTTATTCATACTATAGCTTCATTTTCCAAAACACCTACATTTATATAAAAGTGATTTTTTAAGAAAAATAATATTTAACCTACTTTTAACTCAACAATAATGGATGTATTTCTATCATAAACTCTTCGTACTCATAACAAAATCATGGCCTAGGTAGAGTATAAAAAATGTTGTTTCCAACCTCATATGTAAATCTAGAGTTAGAGTGTCAAAATTGTTGAATTTCATCCTAGTATGTGCTATTAATTAGCTTCTTATCGACTCACGAAAGCCTACTGCTAAAAGCCCAAGTATGATTTTCAATAGGACTTTCTAATCATGATCTTATTGATAGTATTAAATTGATAATGTTTTATGATTTAGGCTTAATTCAAGACACGTTTACCTTAATAATTGAGCCTTTTTAATTATTTAATTTGTTACTAATGATGTTATTAGTCTATCAGCAACTCTTTTATTTTTTTCCTTACTATTATTTACAATAGAATTTAATGCATTAAAAAAAATTTAAAAACAATATTATTTTGATCAAACTTTTTGTTTACATGAATATTTGAAATTTATTTAGTAAAGGTCTCATTTTGTACATCTTTAGTAATTGTATAAAAATTTGGAATATTTTGGTTAATACATCTTATTGGAAAACCATTCATTGAAATTTTTTGAAGCCCACAACCGAATGGTTTGTGATGACCTCTTGCCTTCAAAAATTTCTATTATATGCTCATCAATTCCAAACCATTTTGGGGTTCTTGAATGTTTTAAAATTTTAACAAACTCATTACAAAAAGATGGATTTTGAATTTCTTTTTCTTCTTCACATTTAGGTTCTCTCTTATGTAATTTGGAGACACATTGAGTTTCATTGGTTCATGTGAGATATTTATAACAAATATGCAATGAAGTCAAACTTTATTAGATTTGATTCTTAATATGAGATATTTATTTTGCTTTCCAATCTATAATTTTTTTGATGTTCTTGGCTATATAATTGAAGTTCATTTATGTTAACAACTATTAGATTAAATATTTTTATCCCCAATTATTTTCAAATGATTTTATACTTTAATCTTTGTATTCTTATTCTTTCTTTCATCGTTTCATTTAAAATTTGAACCATTTAAGGATGCTATGTTATAGATTATAGTTGTCTTCCAATTCTTTTAAAATTGTTAATAGTATGAAAATATTATTGATGAGTAGATGAATTATTACAAGTTCTATTTTAGATTTGTATTCTCTTTATCTAGATATATTATTTACCAAAGTCTCATTGCTTTTTTAGGTGTACTGTATATATATATAACATGGAAAATCTTGGATCATGTTCCACTGTGCAGTTCTTTGTTTGCAAATACTAGTAATGAGATAAAAAAAAATTGGGAGATTCATTAGCACATATGGGTGCAAACCCAGGGATATATAGTGAATCATGCGTATTAATATTGCATAGTGCTAGGAAAAAAAACTAAAAGGGATAGACAGGAGGACTAGTGCATATTCCCCAGACAGAGTGAGTGCTATTCTTTCCCACATGTGGGAAGAAGTACATGGTGACGTTCCCCTTAAAAAAATACAAGATAATGTCACCAAAGAAATGATAAAAACCACTTGTTTTCCATTTTATCAAAATGTGCGTAAGGTTAGGGGATACCAGGTCACTAGATGTGATGATCATGCTATGGTCTCATTGATCTACCAACGATTTCTCGCAACACATGGTCTATACCCAAACAATGACCAGATTCCATTGTATTTTGTTCAGTAGTTGTATGCTGAGGTCCATTTGGGCCTCCAAAGTTAACTACACGGACATTCCACCATATGTTGGTTAGGGAGTTGTCAGTAGGATTGTGATATAGGCCCACCTATGGAGTAGAGTAGATAGACCACCCCAGGTGTTTAGGAGTATTGGACTTGGCTGACGGAGGTCTCAGCTCTCACCCTGACTCTAGCCCCCACATAGTAGGTAGGGTTGGCCGTTTAGCTGTAGAGGAAGCAATTTCCGATAGCTAATAGGTGACATTAAGAGCTGCCACCACTGGATATCTAATGATCAGCCTTAGATTCGATTATTTGGCATCGGACATTCCCAGATCCACACCATTTTGGCAGATGGACCACCATGGATCCTTTTATGGTGGCCCGACATCCCTAGCTCCTACATGGCTTGATGCACTTATAGAGATGTCCATCGCATGCGACTCTGAATTATTTGGCTGGGACTTGACTGGAGCGCTTAATACCTACATTGCATCGATAATGGGATCGGTATAGAGCATGTCAAAGATCATTTGGAACACGGATTCTGTTCAACTCCAGGATCCCATCACTCTCAGTCGAGCACTAGTGCGTATCAGGATCCACCTACAGTTCATTTGGAAACTACATAGACTATGGGTTTTACTAATATTTTGATTGGTTTGGTTCATCATCCCTTCGATGCCATCACCTTCATAGTGCCTCCATTTCATCATTTGTAATACGACATAGGATGGAATAAGATGGATCACGGATGTTGGTCGTCGCCGGTCGTTTGGTGGATATGAATTGGAGTGAAGTACATTTGAAGGACTTAGGTCATACGATATTAAGATGAATGTGCATGTATGGCCAATGCATGTGCGTAATTTCAATTCTTTTTTCATTATTTTTTAAATTTCTTTTTAACTAGATATTCATGTAAGTTGATATATATGTGTATATATATTGTTACAGGTGGACATACCTCATATCACTCCTAGCCTTGGTCCAGATCGTGTGCATGATTGATGTGACTCTGTGGATGAATCTGCTATCAGTGGACATGTGAGTTTTACATTTTTATATAATCACACGTGTATATGTACATGCAATATATTTATGTATGCATAGATCTAGATTGATATTTAAAAATACAAGTTCATTTAAAAATAGCTTTTATAAAATTTATTTAATATAAATTAAATATGTATTTAACACATCTTGTACACAATTTTATTTGCAGGGCTCAGTACATCCATCAGAGCAAGACTGTTCTCATTCAGATGGCCATTCATCGAATTAAGAAACATTTATATTGGGCCATGCATTCTAGATTTATGAATCGCTACATGGTACTGATTATGAGTGATCTTTGTAGTGTTGATATTTGATGATCTCTAACTTACACTTGCTTATATGATATACATACATTTGCTTATTTTTTTGATCTTTAGTATTCGATATTTGATGATCTTTAATTTATATTTTGCTTTTATGATATATGTACATATATTTTCTTATATGATATATGCATACATTTGCCTCTTTGCTTATAATATGTGTTATGTTTATATGTATTGAATCCCTTTACATATATGTACATGTGTTTGCTTATGGTTTAAACATGTTTACACGTAATATATGTATGCATTTGCTTTAAATATTCAATATACATACGTGTTTTCTTATTTTATGATCTCTTACAACTTACATTTCCTTATATTCAATGCATTTAATCTCCTAGTAGAATTTTAGAAATCAATGCCATTTTATAATTAAGTTCATTCATGTTGATCACAATAAATATTTTTTAAAAATGACTTAAACCATTGGGTTGAGAACAAAGGATATAATCTTTTTGACAAACTTGAAGTCAATTCAAATATAATTTTAAGAAAATTCAATTCAAATTATGTCGAGGAGCTATTATCGTTTTACAAGTAACTTGAAATTCAATTTACGTAAACAATTAGAAAAATAATTCGGAAGTGCTACCTCTGTTGCCATTTTGACAACTAGCGAAATTCAGATTCAAAAGACAATTAAGAGAATTCGAGTTCAAATTATATATTAAATATTTATACATTTTTAACACTTTAACAAAATTCTAAAATTATTAGATATGTTTGTTTACTACTTGATTCATTTAAACTAGAGGATCTAGTTATTCCATGTACACTTGAATAATTTTGATTCACTTGGAGCGCAAATTTTGGAGAAGTTTTTGCACATTTATCAAGGAGGCAAATATTGGAGCTGGACAACTTTTTATTTTTATCAATCAAGGTAGAATTTGGAGGATAATTTAACTAAGTTGGTAGAGGACTTGTTTAGAGTCATCTTTAAGTTGAAGGAGAAAATGGGACAACAAAGAAAAAGAAAAAATGCGTCTCAATGAAAATTGTCAAAAGAAGAAGAACAAAAGAGGTGTGACCAAAAATTGGAAAATTATCATAGAGAAACCGAGGTACATGCTTGAACACCTCTCTCTCACTCTCAATTAGTAATGTTTTAGGACTTTTACTTTGAAAGGATTCTAACCATCATTGCTTGAATGACTATAAATGCTTTAAATATCCTCAAGTCATCTTGGTCCTTACAGGATTTACCCAATGTTTATATAGTCCTTGGCTCTCCAATTCCCTTAAGCCAATTCTTTTTGTTTCAATGTTTGTGTTTTTTGTGTCAGCTTTCATCTTTTTATTTTCATCACTTCAATGTTTCTCAATTGTTTTATGTTTTTATGCTCTAGGGATTCCTCAAGGCTTTGGAGTCGAGCCAAATCTAGATATTGGATCAAACGAATCCGTTAAAGAACACATGGACCTTGAAGTTAGGGAGGAGACCCAAGTTCAAACAATGCTTGTTGGAGAGGGGTCAAGATCAATTCCTTCTACTCATATGGATGAGAATATAAAACTAGCACAAACTTCTCTCACTTATAGCTCATCATGTTTTATCAATTTGTTTCCTTGCATACATAAACTTCATTTATATATTTAACATCATCTCTCACTTTTGTTCGCAAAATATTTTGTGACACATGTGTAGGAAGGGCTCAACAAGCAGGAAGTTTCATGCTCAATTCGAGCCAAATATAGACATTGGATCAAATGAATCCGCTCAAGAATGCATGGTCCTTGAAGATAGGGAGGAGGCACAAGTTCAAACAATGCATGTTGGAGAGGGGTTGGGATCACTTCCTCCTCCTGGTATGGATGAGCATATAAAACTAGTCGAGAAGGTAAGTACTATTTTTAGAGAGTTTATTTGTTTCAATTTCTCATAGATCAAGTTATTTGGATTCTCTTTGATGTAATGTTTCATTGATCAAGTGTGGTTTATTAATTATTCACATATTTTACTAACACAGGTACAAGTATGTAAAGTTGCAAACAAATTTTGGGAAAGAATCCACAAGGTTGAACTATGTAGAAGAGGAGATTCCCATTGGAAAATTTATGGAAGATTTTGCGAGAAAATTAGTCTGACCATACATACATCATTCATTTTTTTTGCTAAGTGGCAAGCCTGATAATTCAAACATTGGAGATACTTTCCCTTGGAACATTTCTATTAGTAGTTTGGGGCTTTGCAGAAATTACTCCTTTGTACATCAAAAGGAGATTCAATCAGAGTATTACTTTTCAAAGCAGATCACTATTATGGTTCATGTGTGTTATCGACATGCACAATCAGAATTGGATGGTGTTGAGAGTACAGATGAAGAATGAGTCATTAAAAAAATATCACTTTTATATTAGTGATGATAAAGAGCATGACACACCTTTTTGTCCAACATTGCTTTACAATATTTTTTGAGAATTTGAGAAGCAGGGGTGTAAAATTTGAAAATCATTTTGTATGGTCAAATGGATGGCACAATTCAAATCTTCACGGCCATTCTATGCACTTTGTAGATATCATAAAATCTACAAAATACCACATGTTTGGAGTTTTTTTTAGAGTGGGCATGGAAAGGGTGAGCATGATGGAGCGGGAGCTTGCATCAAACGAGCTTTAAGAAAGCATCAAATGAGTTATCCAGAAGATTGTCTAGACAATGCACATGATGTTGTTGAATGGTGCAAGAAACACTTTGCATCAAATGTGGTCGGCACATCTTCAAGAACAAACAGACACATTCCACATAGAGTGTTTTGTGAGATATCGGGTATGTATAAATTACATTAAATCAAAAAATTGGATTTATTTAAATTTAAAAAATATATATATATACATATTTGTTCACATAAGTTTTTGTTGTACATATGTATCTAGGTGTGGATAGAAGATTGATGCATGGATGCAAGAGGGTAGAAAAAACATGATCTTTGCATTGTGTTGGGAGTTCAGATAGTCACCATGGATGGATATTAGACACAAGGGATTACTCTTGTTTTTGCACTGAGTGCATTGAGGGAAACTTTGATTATGCATGCAACAATCAAGAACTTGGATATGTTGGTAAATGGGATATGGTGCCACTAGTTGTTTCAGAAACATATGATGAAGACGAGGAAGAAAGATTTGAAGAAATTCCTTTGATTTCAATTGATTAGGACCATATTTCAGGATTGGTTAGAAAAGGTACATGTGTAAGTTTTCAATAATTTAATTATTATATATATCTAGTTAATGATATTTAGAGACATTTCTAATTTTTTTAGATTTTTTTGTGTAAATTTGGTGTATAGGAGATGTTTTTGCAGTCATAGCAGAGCTTGAAAACATCGAAGGTGTTAGCTATTATTTATTGTGTTGCACAGAAGAGAGGAATAAGCTAACAACACCTAAAACAAGTGATGGAATGTCATTTCCCACAGGTGAGTTTGAATTTAAAATTTTATATACATTGTATTCACATGTGCACATTACATTATAAACATTAAATATATATTGTACAAACCTTGTGCACGAAAATATTGCACGCGTTCATATGTCTTACCTTAGGTTCATGTTTACCATGCAGGTTCTGTTGTAGTACAAGGGACATATCTAAAACAAGTCAAAGTTGTTCAACGTGAGTTCATTTGAACATTTATCAGCCTAGTAACAAGGTATATCAATATAGTCACTTAATAATTCTTTGCCACTCTACATCTTCATGCAGGTTCCATGCATGTGGTAGAAAATGGAGACTAGATGGTGATGATCATCAAAAAATTCTACATGTTATTGAAGAGCGGGTTGAACTAGAATCTTTGACTTAGATTATATCCATGGTTTTCAAGTTCACTTGTAACCCTATACATATTCAAATGAGAACTTATAGTAACTTGTACATAGTTGTAAATCATTTTGTGTAAATTACAATTATATGTACATATTTGTTCCATGGAAAATTATTAAGTTCAAGAA